>JARYHS010011408.1:25586122-25737390 GCA_031002005.1 Vandiemenella viatica
AAGCTTCCTTTTGAAAATATGAGCTCAGATACAGCGAATTCATTTTTTCATTTCAAATTTCTTGTTGTACAAGCAGCGCAGTGCTGGCAAATAGTGCAAATAACAGTTCGGGTATCATCGGACTAAGACCGAAAGTTTCCGAGCTATCGAAGTCACATCCAGTCTCCAGGTTCAACGCATGTTATTAAAGTGGATTGTTGTGCGGATTCTTGTTGCATCAGACTCGACTCGCTCTAGGGTGGTGGTAGTACTGTTAGGTCTAAAACAGACGAGGCGTTTTGCGCCGCGCGGCGGTCGAGTCGACGCATGGTCCAATGTAATTAAATGGGGCAAAACACACGATGCCGCGCGGCCCCGGCTGCCGCGCGCGGCGCCGCCTCGTCTGTTTTGAACTCGCGGCGTGGAGGCAGCGCGGCGACACAGCCAACTGAAGAAGATAAATCAGGAATTGATTTTTTCCCCTTTTTGTATCATTACACTTTAGTGTTCAAATGTAAAACATTTAATATGCCATTACATTAAACACACACAGTGAAAATTCGAATTTAATTTCTTACTTTTCTTGAAATTATTTCCTGATTTCATATTATTTTAAAAATACACCATTTTAGACCTCCAAATTTTATATTTTTCTGTTGATCCAGCACCGAAACTTTATCTTACGTTTTAACTTAATCTGTACTTTTGAACCGTAATACACTAGTGCATGGAAGGGAAAAGATGACCATGACCACAAGCTGGCACTCGATTTCAGGCACAAGGGTATGGGAAGATTCTCTTTTTTAGGTAAGGGTGTCAGGGATTGGAATGAGTTACCAAGAGAAATGATGAATAATTTACCGAAAACTTTGAAGGAATTTAAAGATAAAATTTGTAGAGGGCAAATGTAGGTGGGTGCAGGATAGGGGGAAGATGGGTGTGTAGGGAAATTGCCACTGGAGCCTGTGCTCCATTGCAATTAAAATTAAATTAATCTGAGTATCTGATCGTTTCCAAAGAATGTGACAATCCTATTTTTTATGATTGCGTTCTCATATTTTTTATTTTACTAGGTAAAAATGAATTCACAAGCACTGATGTCGTCGTTTTTTCTTGTGCTAAATAAATAAAGAATTCAAATTTAATTACTTCATTTTTTACTTTTTTAATAACTTCCTGATCTGATTTTATACCGGTACTTTTATACATTGAAATTTGTTATCTAATGATCCAACAATAAATTTTATCCAAACTTTGATCTTAATCGCATTATTGTCAATAGATTTGAATCTTAAAATACAGTTGGCTCCAAGAAATCTGAAGAGTTGCCATAATATGAACGAAATAATAAATAAAATGATTTCTTCTAACTTTAAAGCAATGACCAGTCTTTCTTCTGGATGTATGCTGCTTCTCATCACGGTTGTTTCTTTAAGCAGCTCTTGTCTTACAGCGGTAAGCAACTCATTGAAAGAGGACTAAAACATCCTCGTAAAGTTAAAAAAAACTTTTCTTCATTCCTTTTCAATTGGGGCCACAGGGTATAAAAGAAAACCCTTTTCACTCCGTTCTGATAGTATTGGATGAATCCAATAGCGCCTATTTTTTCTTCTCCTGTTCCACCTTCGGTACAGCAACCATAGAAGCATTACATTCTCGTCTTCTATATCCATTGTTCCACAAAGAACTGAGCTATACGCGACAAATAGCGAGTCCGCGTGAGGCCCGCCGCGCGGCCGCCGCCTCGTGTGATCAGTTGGGGCGGCCGCCGCGCCGCTTAGACCGCCGCGCGGCGGGAAGTCGCTCCGTCTGTTTTAGGCCTTAGGGTTCCTTTCTCAGAGGGAAACAGAACCCTGCTGCAGACACATCTTATTAATTCCGGCTTTACACTTCGCTGAGATAGGAAGGGGAGAAACGCCTTTGGAGGATTCATCCTGGCATTATGGGAAACCGTGGAAAACCGATAGCTGGACGGGGATTTCAGCACGCATTCCTCTGAATTCGAGGCCTTGAACATTTTGCTCTGGCCTCGCATTCGGAAGGACATGGTTTCGATTCCCCCTTCGGGCATCCTGATTTGGGTTTCCCATGCTTTGCCCAAATCGCTCCAGGCGAATGCCGGGATGCTTCCATCAAAAGGCCATGGCGAAATTTCTTCCCGTCGCTCCTAGTCACCCATCCCTTCCGTCCTCTAATGACCTCGACATCAACGAGGCGTTAAGCAATTAAAAAAAGTAAGCATAAACTCTTAGGCACCAACTTGGTTTATTTATTTTTTTGTTATGTACTGAATTCAAATTTAAATGTGAGCACCCATTAAATTATGTCCTACATCAACCGTGAATTTTTAAAACTGAAGTTGGTGACAAATCTATAATTTTCGTGGACTAGTACGAGACATCTCATCATAACCTAGTAGAGCATATTAATTAAAAGAAGACGCCGATTCTATTCCTGCTTCTTCAGTCTGCCGTATTTCCTCGATTTCCTGAAATAACTGCTGTCGAGTGATAGAGTGTTTCCTTTACTGACAGCAAGCCTAACAGGTCTTCACAAGATAAAAGCCGTCACGCTGTAGGTACCTTATAACAGCCCTTAGACTCAGCTCCATATTGAAATGTTATTTTAAGAATTATGTATGGCAAGCTGGGAGCTGATTAATTATGGTTTTGTATATTTTTCGTGTAATTAATTGTGAATTTGTATAAATGAACATTATTTTATGGAGATAAATTATGTGAATCTACATCTACATATATACTCTGCAATTCACAAAATTGTGAGTGGCAGAGAGTGCTCAGCACCAAAGCTAATCTCTTTGCTGTGCATTCCAATCCCTAATGATACGAGGGAAAAAAGAATTCATATAAGAATCATTGCGGCACCTTATTTCACTAATCTTATCTTTCCTGTCATTCCGGCTGAAATAGGTTGGTGGACGAAGTATTTCACTGCACTCGTAAGTGAAAGTGGGAGTACGCATGTTTACCAATAAGTTTAAACGAAACGTGCGTCGTCTATCTACTAGAGACTCCCAGCCTAGTCTGCTAATCAGTTCTGTGACCGCTAATGATCCCGCTGTCGACGCGCCCTAAAGCAACAACAACAACAGTTCTGTGACGCTTTCATAAGGACTGTAGCAAGCGGTCACGAATCGAGCGGCTCTTCTCTGTACTTTCTCTATACTTTCGATCAACCCCTTACGAAACGGATCCCAAATGGCACAACAATAGTCCAAATGTGGACGCGCAAGAGATCTGTACGCCATCTCCTTTGTTTGTTCATTACAATTTTTCAAGATTCGACCTATGAATCGCAGCCTAGAATTAGCTCTACTTACTAACGAATTAATGTGTTAAGTCCCATTTCATGTTCCTTTGTACTGTTACTCCCAAATATTTCATAGAATCAACCATATTGCCGCATGAACGCCAGTGTACCGTCTGCCAGCATGGCGCAGCGGGTAGCGTCACGAATTGCGGTACCGAAGGTCGCCGGTTCAATCCCGCCCACTGACAAAAATTATTTAATTCTGTTTATTATTTCCAGAAGATTCTACATGTTTCCTAAGGTCACTTGTAACTTCTACACATTTCATTTGTTAACTACTCTTGTAATCTCTAGTACGTTCTATCTGTGTATAAATAGAAGAGCATTCTGCCCAAGAGGCAGTCAGTGCTGCGTGTATGTTTGAGTTCTCAATAAACCTGTTCTCAGTTTAAGTGCTGTGTTCATTGACAAGTAACCTTCGAATTCACACCTGTCCCGGTTCCAACGCGACATAGTTTGGTGGAGGCGCCGGGTACCCTGTGCAACAGCTGCA
Organism: Vandiemenella viatica; assembly: GCA_031002005.1. Taxonomy (NCBI): domain Eukaryota; kingdom Metazoa; phylum Arthropoda; class Insecta; order Orthoptera; family Morabidae; genus Vandiemenella; species Vandiemenella viatica. Next base: position 25,589,925 of record JARYHS010011408.1, read on the forward strand.
TCATCGTGGCTCCGATTAGGCAACGTAAAAGTCGCCGCCTACACGGACTGGAACCGGACTACAAAGGATATACTCAGTACGTCCTTCCGAAAGTCCGCGTCATTAGGAAACCCATGGCGGCAAGCCAGCTGCACATTCGACACCCATCGGTGTTCTCTGGAGACGCTGGACAGGATCCTAACAAATGGCTAAAAGGGTTCGACCGAGTCGCCAAGTACAACAGGTGGGATCATACCATGTGCTTGGCAAATGTTTATTTCTATCTGGACGGAACCGCCCAGCAGTGGTTCGAGAACAACGAAGAAAAACTGAATAACTGGGAAATGTTCCAGACGGAACTTAAGAAAACGTTTGGGGACCACCAGCGACAAATCCGCTCGGCGGAAGAACAACTGAAGAACCGGGCCCAACGACATGGGGAGCCGACGCAATCTTACATACAGGATGTTTTGGCCCTATGCAACGTAGTCAACCCGAATATGACTGAAGCCGACAAAATCACGCACCTAATGAAAGGTATTGCAGAAGACATGTACCAAGCTCTTCTGATAAAAGACGTCGCTACGACGGAAGAGTTCATCAAGTGGTGCCAGCGGATTGAGGAGATGCAACAAAGGAGGGTTGGGCGAAAGAAGTATGACAGACTTCCCAACGTAGTCCCTATGGCAGTTGTGGAAGACCAGCACGACTTTGCGTCTCTCATACGACAAATTGTGAGAGAAGAATTACAACAGTTCATGGCAGCTGGGACTCTTGAACCGAGTGAGCATCAGATCATGGCCATGGATGTAAGCCCAGTGGGTCATGAAGGAGCCGACGCGGCGGAAAAAGAGGTATTTCAGACAATAGCTCCTGTCTGCCGAGCCAATCGCACTCGACGTGAAGAATGGCCTCGCCCTGATATGACGTATGCTGCAGCTGCCAAACGGCAGCCTAGGAACCGGCCGACACGGCCACAACCAAATCCTCCGGCACCTATGACGTCCCGCAGACGAACGGACGTCTGGAGGACAGAAGACAACGCGCCAGTATGTTTCCACTGTGGGCGCCCTGGACATGTCATACGCTACTGCAGAGAGAGAAGACGAGTATTTGACGATTATTTTGCCGCAAGACGTCCGCCATCCGAACAGTTCTACCCCAGGCAGCCACCCGCTGACGAGTTCGGTCGACCTACGGGAAGAAGCCCATCGCCGTACCCTAGACGAGGTCGATCCCCGACGCGCCGCTGCCGTTCATCGTCGCCGGACAGAGCTACCAGCCGCTCCCCTAGCCGCCGCACGCAGGAAAACTAAGCAAGGCGACCATCTACGGAGGTGAGGCCGCCGCAGATGAAAATCCTCCATGGATGACAGTCACTAAGATGTCGGGAAATCTCATCAACGTTATAATCGACGGCCAACCTGTCCGGGCGCTGGTTGATTCAGGAGCATCTTTCTCCGTATTGTCGGACAATTATCGTCGCACACTAAAGAAGACAATGTTCCGTGATACGGGGGCAACTGTGCTAAAGGTCGCAAATGGAAAGTACGTCCAGCCAGCTGGAGCTTGTGTCGCGAGAATAACCATCAACAACAGGACCCAGCCAGTTGAATTTGTCATTTTAACAGAATGTAGTCATAATGTCATCCTTGGATGGGACTTCCTTAAGGCATCCCAAGCTGTCATTGACTGTGGAACGTCTGAGCTGCAAATTGAAGAAGTCGTTGCGACGGGTACACGTAACACAGAATCTTCTGGGAAGTTATTCGCCGTTGACAACGTGACAATCCCGCCGTTCGCAATGAGAAGAGTCCCAGTCAAAAACACGGACGACCGCAACCTTGAAGTGCTTGTCGATAGTAGAAAGTTTATTAGGCTCACGAAAGAAATCTACATACCAGCGGCTATCATAAGCATTATCGGTGGTCGAGGAGACATTTGGATCACCAACTGTCACGAGCAGTCACAAATTATCCCCAAGGGAATGTGCATAGGGACAGCTGAACCAGTCCAGGAGGGCGAGCTCAACGTCATTAACGAAGATCCATGCTCTTTTACTAGTACCGACAACACGCTGGAGGAAACAACTATGGAACTGCCAATAGGGTCCGGCCTGACCAAGGAACAACACCACCGGGTGTTAGCTATACTACGCCAATTCTCTGGTGTATTCACACCCCAGCAAAAAAAAGGTCAGACGAAACGGCCCACGATAAAGCATCGTATCAATACTGGGGATCATCCGCCCATTAGCCAGCGCTCGTACCGATTGTCACCAGTCGAAAGGCGAATAATTCGAGAGGAAGTGGAGAAGATGTTGCATAATGACATTATTCAACCTTCGGAGAGTCCTTGGTCATCTCCGGTGGTCCTCGTAAAGAAGAAGGATGGTACGTGGCGATTCTGTGTCGACTATCGGCGGCTGAACAAAATCACAAAGAAAGATGTCTACCCACTGCCGCGCATCGACGACGCCTTAGACTGCTTGAAAGGAGCTACATACTTCTCAACCATGGACATGCAGACAGGCTACTGGCAAATCGAGGTTGACGAAGCTGACAGAGAAAAGACGGCTTTTATTACACCTGATGGCCTCTATGAATTCAAAGTAATGCCATTCGGATTATGCAACGCTCCGGCCACATTCGAACGCATGATGGACAACTTACTTCGACACCTTAAGTGGACGAACGTGTCTTTGTTATTTAGATGACATTGTTGTTTTCTCGAAAACATTTGAAGAACATCTGAGTCGCCTGTCAACGGTGCTGAAGTGTGTTCAGACTGCAGGACTCCGCCTCAATCCGAAGAAGTGCCTCTTCGTCGCCAGAGAGATAAAAATCCTGGGGCACCTGGTCAACGGAGATGGCGTCCGCGCTGATCCAGATAAAGTAAGGGCAGTCATGGAATTTCCAACTCCATCAGCACATTCGTGATGTGAGAAGCTTTCTTGGGCTGTGCTCATACTTCCGGCGTTTCATAAAAGGATTCTGTAACATGGCACGTCCACTGCAAGAACTTTTGCAGGGAGACGCCAAGTTTTACTGGGATGAAACTAAAGAAAGATCTTTCCAGGCACTTAAGGAGGCTCTAACTTCCGCACCAGTTCTAGCCTTATACGACGAGAATGCAGAAACTGAACTTCACACTGACGCCAGCGGTTATGGGATCGGTGCAGTGCTTGTGCAAATTCAGGAAGGTGCTGAGAAGGTGATAGCCTATGCATCAAGAGTATTCTCTAAGCCCGAGATAAACTACTCTACAACCGAGAAAGAATGCCTCGCAGTTGTCTGGGCTATCAACAAGTTTCGTCCGTATTTATTCGGCAAACCTTTCACCGTCGTAACAGACCACCATTCTTTATGTTGGCTAACCAGCTTGAAGGATCCATCAGGTCGACTAGCAAGATGGGCACTTAGACTTCAAGAGTACGACGTCACGGTGGTATTCAAAAACGGACGTAAACACAAGGATGCCGACAGCCTTTCAAGGAATCCTTTAATAGAACACAACAGCATGAATGGAATTTCAGCCCTCGCTGAATTAGGTGACGTTGCAGCTGAACAGAGGGAAGATTCAGAGTTATTAAGAACCATAGACGCCTTGGAGAAAGGAGAACCGGCCAAAGGAGGGTTTCAATTGATAGATGGGACATTGTATAAGAACAACTACGATCCACTAGGCCCCAAGTGGCTTCTGGTCGTTCCAGCTCATCTCCAGCCAGCTATTCTCAAGTATTTCCACGACGCTCCAATATCCGGTCATCTGGGATTTGTGAAGACCCTGGACCGAATCAGACGCAGGTATTAATGGAAGGGTCTCTACCGATCTGTCAAGCATTATGTGAGTCACTGTAAAGAGTGCCAGCGACGGAAACATGTGCCGCAATTACCTCCAGGTCATCTAGTACCAATTCCACCTGCAGCAGTTCCATTCCACCGAATTGGGATCGACCTTTTGGGGAGGTTCCCGAAGTCGACAACCGGTAACCGATGGATAATAGTCTGCACCGACTACCTCACGCGCTACGCTGTCACCAAACCTGTGCCGACTGCAGAAGCTCCAGAGGTTGCAAAATTTCTAGTAGAAGACATTATTTTGAAGCATGGAGCACCACGTGTGATGATATCCGATCGTGGAAAGGTATTCCAGTCAAGACTAGTATCAGAGGTCATGTCAAGATGCGACGTTGTCCACAGGATGACAACTGCATACCACCCTCAGACAAACGGTCTCACAGAACGCTTCAACAAGACATTAGCCGATATGCTGTCGATGTATGTGGATGTTGAGCAGAAGGATTGGGATACAATACTGCCAGTGGTCACATTTGCTTATAATACAGCAAGGCAAGATACGACAGGCTTCACTCCGTTTTTTCTGCTCCATGGCCGTGAAGCTGAGACCACAATGGATACGCTGTTCCCATTCCAGCCGGACGACACTCAGGATGACTATATAAAACAGCTCATTACCAGGGTCGAAGAAGCAAGACAGCTGGCTCGCATACGAACACTGGCCACCCAGGAGAGGGACCGTCAGCGGTATGACGGCAAGCACCGACCTGTTGCGTACAACCCAGGAGATCTCGTATGGATTTTTACCCCTGTCCGGAAGGTTGGGCTATCAGAAAAGTTACTGAAGCGGTACTTTGGTCCGTATCGTGTCATACGCCGCCGGTCAGACGTCACATACGAAGTCGAGGATTATGAGCCGTCTTCGAAACGACGAAAGCGAAGGGACATTGTTCACGTCCTCCGCATGAAGCCTTACTACAATCCTGACGAGCAGCTAGGCACAACCAGCTTCTTGTTCAAGGACTCTGAGGACGGTTTGGATACTGAGGAAGTCGGACAGGAAGATAATAGTACAAACAGGAGGGGCCCTCCAGAACTGCCATACAGAGGACCCACGACAAGATCAAGATCCAGGACACTTCAGCGTGCCCCAAAAGAAATCTAACAGCGGGACGCTGTTTTCCTCAGGAGAGGGAGCAATGCCGCATGAACGCCAGTGTACCGTCTGCCAGCATGGCGCAGCGGGTAGCGTCACGAATTGCGGTACCGAAGGTCGCCGGTTCAATCCCGCCCACTGACAAAAATTATTTAATTCTGTTTATTATTTCCAGAAGATTCTACATGTTTCCTAAGGTCACTTGTAACTTCTACACATTTCATTTGTTAACTACTCTTGTAATCTCTAGTACGTTCTATCTGTGTATAAATAGAAGAGCATTCTGCCCAAGAGGCAGTCAGTGCTGCGTGTATGTTTGAGTTCTCAATAAACCTGTTCTCAGTTTAAGTGCTGTGTTCATTGACAAGTAACCTTCGAATTCACACCTGTCCCGGTTCCAACGCGACAATATCAATAACTGAATTGTTCAACTCGTATTTCTGAACAATTGAATGCCACGTAATGTGTTCAAGGACAGTATTATGGGTGAAACATTGATTAAAAGTTTGTAATTCTAAGAGTTGATGTGAGCTACTATGTTAGGAGGACAATTCTGAGTTGCTTGGACTGGTTTATATTGATAATTTTGGGTGTAGGTACCTGTAAATGTCTTCAATTTTCATTTATGTGTGTTTCATGATGATTATGAATGACTTTGTATTAGTTCTGATTGCTCTTAATGTTGTTTCGATTGCAGGCTGCATTGTCGCCGTTCGAGATACATCTGTTTGCTTTCTCTGTGTTATTCTGGATTTTTGTGTAGCGTGATAGCGTCTATATAAACGAGCTATAGAGACGAATCAGTTAGTTGAACCCAGAAAAATAAATACCGGGTTAAAAAGCGAATTGTCTGTGTTGCCAATTGGCAGAAGTGTTTAATTCAGTCAGGAACAGTAGTAAGCAGTAACCTTTGGGGAAAGGTAAAATCCTGGCAGAGGACGAGGTAATTAAATGAAATCGTCGTAAATTGAGGACATGACGAATATGGTTAGTTACCAAATTATCTGCCATTGTGGTGGGTGCCTTGGTGGGCAAACTACGTTACAATTATCTGTCATATCTTTATGATTAATAATTGTGGATTTTTATGAATTTTATTAATTTTGCAAGAACCTCGACGTTAATTGGAATTTAGGAAAAATTGTCACAATATGACATTTATTTTCTTATCATTGGTGATTACAAGTCTGAGCGAATTTACCGTTAACATTAACACAAATTGGCAAAATCATAAAAGCAACGCTCAGAGTTACAATTAGCCGTCATGAGCAAGCAAACAATTGTATATTTACTTTTAAATATATCTCAGAATCAAAATGCAAAAAATAATGACAATTGGAAACAATAAAAATACAAGTTATGACGACCTCAGACAAAGGTATCATAAAACTGTGACTTTACAGTTAAAAAAGAAAATCATGGGCGCCAGAATGAACAATATATCATTCGAAAATAACTAGTTCTGGCAAATTATGCCGCTAGCTCAGGGGTTTTTACAATTACAAAGTGAGAACATGGATCTATCCTCTCAAAGTCGCTTAAGGGTTCTGTTTCACGGAATGCACAATCAGATGGCTTGGTCGTAACAAGTTACCATTGTAGTCCTGCGTCTGATGTCTGCGGTGACTGTAGCGGACCCACGATATGTGAGATTATCTCACAAGTCAGCTATAGGCATCTCTGGTCTGACAATGCGCATCATCGCATTACCGGCTGTGTTGCTGTGATAAGCTTGCTCCAGCAAGGCAAGCTGGCAGCCAGATATCGTACAACGGCAGTTGGCGAGAGAAGCCAACTTTCCAAGTCAACCTCAGACTAGACTCGCATAGCTTGGACTCGAAGATCGAAGTTCGAATGTCCAGCTCCTCGCTCTTCGGTCCACGAGGAAACTTCTCGCTCCGCCCATTTGTAGTCTCGAAGCTCACATATAACAAAAATTCCCAGGATTTTAAGTTATACGCTCATTTGGATTGGATCTTCAGGTCGGCACCTAATGTCACGTGATATCCTCGATATGTGATTTGGCCAGAGTATCTAACAGAGGTCGGACATATTCGGCTAAGTTCGCCGGGGTGAGAGGACATTCGGGTTTCGGACGGCAGGCTTTTCCCGCCAGGTGAGTGACGTTGTTGACCGTCCATCCCCAGGGAGCAGAGTGTGTGGTCTGGCAAAACCCCAAATCCGCGACTTCTTGTCGCCAAGGTTCGGGAACACCAAGATTAACTTCAAGCCTACAGAGCTCAATAATTCTTTAATGTTCGCTTTACCAAGATACGCTGTATGTTCACCATTTCATTACAGTCCTCACTTGAAATCTTGCGTACTTTATAAAATTACAACAAAAATCTATTTAGGTGGTCGCCCAAGATTTATGTACAGTAAATTACTCTTATATTATTACATATATAATAAAAATGCACCTTGTAACGTGGCGACAGCGCGTCATGTTACACCATGGCTTCCGCGACTGGACTGATCAGCAAGAAATGATAAATAATGAGCTACCTATCAACCTAATTAAGGAATCCTGGAAACCGTGATTACACATTGTCTGCACGTCGTTCGTAATCCTCCAGTACTGGTGACCTAACTCATTCGACACTAATAATGGAGAACGGGAAACGTAAGAATCCACTTGTAATGAAGCTGTCTGCTTATTTTTTCTTTTTCTTTCTACATGTGGCTTTACGCCTCGTCGACGTCAAGGTCATTAGAGGCGGGATCGGACTGGGGACAAGGAACGGGAAGGAATTCAACCACGGCCTTTTTAAGGAAGCATCCCGGCATACCCCTTGGAGTGATTTGTGGAAACCATGCAAAACCCAGATCTGGATGCCCGGACGGGGATTCGAACCGCCATTCTCCCGAATGCGAAGCCAGTGCGTTAACCGCTCACCTACCACGCTCGGTAAGCTGTATGCCGGAGAAATCAACGACATTTGATACTTTCTCAGGCTGCGTTGTCAAAATAAAACGCCGAGTGACCTGAATTCCTAAGTACAAAACAATGGGAGAAATTTACATTTCGGCGGACCGAACTTTCCAGTTGCGTTTCTTTCTTATTTGAGCGGCCTTCGGTTGCTCATTAGCCGAGGAGCCTCTGCCTTTCACGGGAGCTAATTGCCGAATGGCCGCCTCCTGTGTTGGCAGCGCTGGCGGTGAGTCAGTAGCTTTCGCCGGCAGCCAGGCTGGCTGGCTGGTTTCGTCCCGCTTACTGCATGCGGCAGGCACGCGGAATAGCCACAGCTTCCCGGAACACACGTAACGGGCGCTCTCTGCGTAACGGGCGCTCTCTGCGTTCGGCCTCTTTGGCCTGTGATTCACCACCGCGATGTTTGGACACGCCTCCCTCGGAATACACCTGCCAAGCAACGTCTTACTGACAAACTGCGACGGAAATTCATAACTCATGTGTATCCAACAAGTGTGACGCCAAGATACTGTTACATGGCCAATTCGTTTGTTTATACGGCACTTCTACTGAACGTTACCATTCTCTGAGCGCCATGGCCGTTTCCGAGCGTGGCGTAAAAATAGGGTGACAGGATGGGCAAAATACCACCGGTACCCAGCCACAGGGGACACGCGGGCAAACATCCGTGTTGCAGCAGCAAGCAGTAATAGAGCTAAAAAATGCCACGGGCCTCAACCAGTATTGTTACGCCCCTGGCGATTGCTATGGAAAATGATTACCCCTCCATGGGAACGTCTGGGAAGATGAGCTGGGGTGGTTTCCCGTTGCCTTCCCCAGTGTGATATTGTTCGTAAGTGTTGTTGTAATTGTTGACAGAGTGTGTTTTCAGAGTTGAGCCAAATTCTTACTAACAAAATGGGACGGAAATTCATAACTCATGTGTATCCACCAAGGCTGACGTCAAAATGCTGCTACATGAGCAACTGCATTAGTTTATGTGTCTCTCCTACTGAACGTTACCATTGTCCTTATTCTTCTTTGAGCGCCATGACCGTTTCCGAGCGTGGCGTAGGAATAGGGTGGCAGGACGGGCAAAATAGCACCGGCCCCCAGCCGGAAGAGGCCCCCAGTAAGGGGCCCCCGGCCTAAGATCCGCCCATTGTTGCCGCCCATGACAGTGATGGCGCTTAAAAAATGCCACGAACCAGCCCCAACCGGCATAGTTACACCACTGGCGATTACCATGGAAAATGATTACCCCTCCATGGGAAAGGCTGGGAATATGAACTGGATTGGTTTCCCGTTGCCTTTCCAAGAGTGACCGTGTTCGTAAGTGCTGTTGTAAGTGTGTTCTGTTGATAGAATGTGTGTTCAGTGTTGAGTTTTATTTGTATTGTGGATGAGACATAAAAGAAGGGAGACGGTAAATCACGGTGCGGGCCTATTTAGACCTACTCTACTGAAAGACACAAAGGGGCAGCCGAGCTAACTTCCCAATCTTACGAACGAATCACCATCAACAGTATCGTATGCCCTCATTCCATATCGTAAGGAAACATGATTTCCTTCACACTTAGATTTTGTTTATGTATTTTTTTATATAAGAATTTTGTTCATATATATTATTCCTTCAATTTTGTAAAGATGTACTACGAATTAGTTTGTGTAGTAGAGAAACGTAACTTGGCGTTGGGTTGGTACACTGCATGCGTGAATTGTAGAGAGAGAAGAGTATCGCTGGAAAGTTGTTGGCGGGCGAGGGAGAAATGTGGTGCATTGCCATGTTTGAAAGACATTAAACTCCGTAGTTAATCAAGAATAGTAAGAGGGACTAACAAGTATGTGACATTTTGTGGGAATTAAGTTTTTCCCGGCGTATTGATGAAATGAAAATTTCTCGGGTTTTCTGTCGGATAATATTTTTATTCAACTTCATTATAATAATTGTATTTGAGAATAATAATTTTCTCAAATGTTCTAACGTCTTTAATTTTAAAAAAAGGGACTAAGCATGCTTGCCATTTTACCAAACGAAAGTCAAAAGAAAGTCTGAATAAATGAATAAACCTTTAATCCACAGCCCCTTGAATATAAATCAGATTAACGGTAAGTGTGTCATTACAGTTTGTAGGTGTAATATTCAGCAGTTAGTTACACTTTCAAACCACCACGATATTCCCGCATGAGAAATAACACATGGGGATGTCTCAACCACTACCAGCCGCGACCTGAAGTCATACCCGATGGCTCCCCACACCCTGACGCCAGGAGTAACACCGCTGTGCTTCTCCAAAACTTGAAAGAATGGGACCTATAGCCAGATCGCCACAACACACGCCCACGATGATCATCCGAGCTAGTCCAGAGTAGCGATAAACTTGACTACTGGTGAATGGCGTCACATTGCGTTTAGTGATGAATCGTTGTTCCGTATCAAAGACCACTTTCTACAGTTGTGGATCAGCTGGCCTCAGGAGAGGAGACAACGACTTTGTGACACCCTTCCCAACCGAATCAATTCAGGCCAGAGGGAGTGCAACGTTATACTGATAGACGCGCTCTTAATGAAGGTCATTGTTTTTTTTTTTTTTTTTTTTTTTTTTTTTTTTTTTTTTTTTTTTTTTTACAGTTTAACGTCCCTTTTTAACAACGTGGTCTTTAGAGACGGGAAAGGATGGGGGCAAGGAATGGGAAGGAATTCGGCCATGGCCTTTTGAAGGAAGCATCCCGGCATTCACCTGGAGTGATTTGGGGAAACCATGGAAAACCCAAATCTGGATGCCCGGACGGGGATTCGAACCGCCGTCCTCCCGAATGCGAGGCCAGAACGCTATCCGTTACACCACCACGCTCGGTAAGGTCATTGTAAACTTGAAAACCCACGAAGTTTCATTTCGTTTCCTCCTATCCTCCTGCATGCTCACTTTATTTTTAGCTTCAAATTCTAGAGGTGGCATCGAGAGGTTTAAATACCTGAATTTATGGGAAATGGTGATAGAAGGATGTACCGGGATACAGAGCAAATTAGGATAAAAAAACTATAGAATGCAATACGTAAACTATTAAAAGAGATGGCTTGAGAATCATTGGATGCCATCAGGTGGGTGAAGGCAATGCTGGTTGTATATACAAGGCATCCGTTAGCCAAGAGTCTTAGGTGGATGGACAGACAATTAAGAGTATTTTGCATTTTTTTGTTTTTTGTTTCTGGCGTCGACGTAGAAGTCATTAGACAGAGACGGAAAAGGTCTGGGGGCAAGGAAAGGGAAGAAAATCAGCCAATGGCCATGGCCAGCCAAACATTCACCTGGAGTGATTTGGGGAAACCGTGGAACATCCAAATCTGGATGGTAGGACGGGGATTCCAGCCTGTGTCTTCCCGAAAGCAAGATTTTGTTAACGGGAAGGGATGACCATGCCTACAAATTAGGTCTTGTTTGGACATAAGGCAGTGCGAAAGTTTTCATATTTAGGCAACGAAGTTAGTGACAGGTGGTGAATAATTTAATTCAGACAGTGGATGGATTTAAAACTAAAATTTGTGTAGCGCTTACAAACCGGCACATAAGCTCCTTCGCAAATTAGTAGTAATTGTAACAAATGTGAAGGACACTGAGTGGAATATACCACGCGTTGAAGCTGTAATTTTGCCACTAGTTTCCTTTCATCCGTTCTATAATAACACGCAATTCCAATGCAATGCTTTACGATTACTTCATATTCTGTTAACTCTATCAGTCTGTACTAAGCAATTGGTAAATAAATCTCAGTACTTCAAATACTGATTGGCTGTCAGTGTCTGTAAACACCCTTATTAACCCCCTCTCGACACATAGTGAACAGTCCCGGCTCTATATTCCAGCATGGTATCACCAGACAGGCCATGATCTCATCCGAACCTTCACGCTTCAATTTACATAATCGTTCCATCTAAAGGCGGTCTTTAGTGATCTGCGGTTCTTGTTGTTGTTCATGCAGAGCAGGAAGTGCGTGACGGCTAAAATCCTTTCACTTCGTCCGGTTAATTGATTCCTTTATTTTGTGAAATTGGACTTGTCCATTTTTTACAGGAATCCTTTAGAATATAGTAAGTATTTAAAAAATAATAATAAACTACCTTAAAAAACGGATGTGATGATTCATTGGAAAATACACTTCCCATGTAATTTTTGGATCTATAGTATATTTTTTGGACATTTCATACCTCTTCCCATCTCTTAAGTCATATGCCCTTTTAATGTAAGGAAATCCATCTGAAAATTACGTTTGTTTATAATTTCTTTGGGAATTTGTTTATTACATTTTGATATTTATTTTCTGTGTCTTTAACAGTACATTAAAAAAAAACAATAAGACTAAAATAATATGGTTTTACAAAAATATAATAAGATTCCACTGTAAGTAGTGTATGCAGTGTCTGCTGGTAGCATTAACTGGTAGCTATAGCTAATATTAATATCTTTGGTTGTTGAGAGCGAGTGCAAAAACAGATGTGTGCTGTATGTCGCAAGGTACTCACGTGTGAGGCGCAGGCCTTTAAGTTAAGGCGGTATCATTCGTATTGTAATTTGTAAATATTATGAAGTAATTACGTCAAGTAACGTGAAGTTTAATGTAAACGCATTGTGAAGTAATAATGTTGATGATTGGCACAGTTTTACGGAATAAAGTGAATATTTCCGAATAGTGCTTATAATTAATCAGTAACAATAGCTACTTTCATTTGGGCTGATATATTGATTAACTTCGAACTGAAATGAGTGGCAGCTGAAATATGTTCGTGTTGAATCGAACCATTCATCCATAACACGATGAGATCTCATTTGGAGAGGAAATAATGAAATATGATTCTTAGCGGCGTTTTTTCGTGATCTGACTTTTGCTAATTAAATCAGTTAATTAACCACTGTAAGAAATAACCAGTCATACACCACATAATCGCAGCATGAAAAGATTTATATCCTTCGAAAACATATTGCAATACTTTCTTCAGTACGCACTTAATGGTAAACGGAAGAACATAAGCAGTTTATAAAAAACAATAATAAGATTGGATGTACAATATTAAGCACCTGTTAAAACAACACAGCTCAGAACAAGAGCCCCCAAAACAATAAACTATGATTTAGGCTCTATATATCATTTAAATTCTCCCATTCAGTACTGAATAATTCCGCTCTCTCAAACTCAAACGTAACTTTTTTTTTGCTGAAAATGAACATGTACCCTTTCAATCACAATATTAATTATAATCACAATAAAACTTTTCGCTGCGCAAGGATTTTTCTAAATCTCTTTGAGCTGTTATAAACTTCCGGAGAACTTTTACGTCTAGATATCTCATTTCATATCGAGTGATAAGAAGTCTTAAATTACCATAGTCGACAACCCGAAGGTAGGCTGCGTCCTCCCGATAGATGCGTATTACAACCTAAGCTTTTAGATGTAGGATTATAAGTTCCTTTCCTCCGGAACCTAATGTGGAAACAGAACCAGGGGGCGTTCTAGAATATCTCACATAAAAAAAATCAAAGCTTGTAAGGAATATCAGGCCAAATTGGGATTCAACTCGGAAGATCCATTTCTGAAGGCGAGAGAAAATCCACTGAAACGACAGTATTAAATGAAAATTCGATAAAAAATAAATACAATGAAAATGGTAATTGGTGCTTTGACGACTGTTGCAGGTGCAAGTGGAAATTCATTTCGTTCTGTCTTCATTATAGATATCATGGTAGGGCTACTGAATCGCGAAGTGAAACGGTTACAGACCCTGGAGGATATGGAAAGTGTTGCAATCAAACGGAATTGTGATACAAGTATGAAATACGGCCCTAAGTACCACCTCACGAAGAGTATTGAATGATTAAAACTTGAAAGTTATACACGTAATAGTATGTGAACTAAGGGGCTATTTACTTTGCAAAATTGCTATTATGTTGTCTTATAAATGGTGAACAGTGTAGTATAACATGGCACCCTTCTGTCCGCAGGTGGTCTGTGGCCATATTTATCAATGCAAGGAGCGTCGACCTCTTACACCCAAACCTCTGAAAGGTCAGATGATTATCATGTTTGAACTGTAGGCATCGCATAGTGAAATCCTTTAAAGCAGTAGCCGTAGTGTGGCGTCAGTATAGAGACTCGTTACACAGTGGATTTAGTTCTCGCAGCCAACTATCCAGGCTGCAGCTGAAAGTTATCTGTACATTTGTACCTATCTAAGTGTAGATTTTTTTTTATAATACTAGAAGGGAGCTGCAGCAGTCTCAAGTTTCTGACCCGGCTCTGCGAAATCGTAGATCCTTCACTGTGTCATTGTAATTACAGTAATCTACATTTAGCTGTTCCGAAATACAGTCTCGACTTCAATATCCTTTAGTATACGTGTTACTTTATCGGAGTATTTAACGAATTCCTCTACGTTTTAGATTTTTACTTACAAATTTCTGCTAAAATGAAATGGCTATCAGAATTGTAACAGCGAAACATGAACGTCAATTACAGATAGAAGAGATTCGTCATAAATGTTGATTCATAAAATAATCCGCGAAAAGCCATCTTGGTGTCAAAAAATAGCATTAGATTTTTAAATAATAATAGCATTCGTAATTTAAAAATTGATTCTGAATTCCATGCTTATTGTAGTTATGGGAATTATATAACTCATTTAATTTAATTTCTGTGAAGCATATTTCAAATTGCAAGTGTTCCCTATACAATTGATTTTCCATTTCATGCCTCGATCTTTTTTTTTTTAATTATCAATTTTTTTAAATGCAATGTCACCGTCCACCTACTGTTGCTTTTTACAAATTCTGATTTTAAATTTTGTTCATGTTCTTCATGTTCTTCATGTTCTTGTTAATTTATTACTGTACTTGAATTTCTTGCTGCAAAAGAAATTTCCTTATACCTGAAATAAAGCTTTAGGTCATGGTCATCTCTTCCTTCAATGTACAATTCTAATTGTCCTACCAACATAAAGCGAAGACCCTTCACCAATATGCACATTATACACCTCCAGCACTGTCTTCACCAGTCTCTTGTGTTCCAGAGACTCCAAATCCAGCTCCTTAATCATATCAGTTAGGAATTTTGTTCTGCGGTAATTTCCACAGATAAATCTAGCTACCCTTCCATTTTATCCCCGCCCACCCCTGTATTTAATATACAAAATGTGGATTGCCATATCACACCACCGTAGTCAAGCAACAGATCGACAAAAGTTTACCTCACTTCTCTGGATTATCCCCTATTCGGTAAATGATGGATTCTGAAATTTTTTCCCACCGCTTGCTCAGCTGAGTTTACTATAAAATGTTATGTCAAGATATTTACACTTAACGATTGACTGTTTCCGATAAAGTATAATTTGAATTTAAAAAAATCATACATGAATTTCTTTATCTGTTCTGTATTCGTCAGAACTAACTACTCTCAAAATTCTATATTCAGAACTACAAAATTATACATACTCTGTTTTACCCACGGGACGATGAATTGTATTCGAAAGTAATTTGCACGTGAATCGAGTACAAAGAAATAAGAATGTGTGAAAAATTGTGCCTTAATTTTCTTAGTTTTCCGACTTCGTATCAACTTTTTACCCCCGTAACCAGGGCTGTTTATTATCCCCAACACCATCGAAATTGTAATTCCCGTTTATCCAAACACACAGACAGACACAAAATTAAAAACAACAGTCGATTCTTTCACTGAAGCTTATGAACACTACAACAGACTTATTGTTTTTCAAAAACATTTTACAGGTACAGACTTTCTTCCTGTATGTTATTCTGATTATAGTCCTATTATTTACATGTTATTACAAATAAGGATTTGAGATCCGCCAAACTGTCAAACTCTCCTTCACGTAGTGCACCCTGTTTGCGCGGACGAGGCTCTGGTGACTGAAAGATTTCCGGTATAAGGAATCACCCACTGCTTGCCAACGGCCTCCGAAAGGAGGGCGGAAGAGTGGGGAGTGGTTCAGGGCACCCTCTTGCCCTTGGAGTTGGAAACGGCCCTAAAGGCGGATGAATCAGAAATGATCAGCGGCATGGGGATGCAGAAGGCAACGGGAAACCACTGCATTAAAGACCCAAATGGTATCCCGAGGACATGTAATCCTCTCAAATTACACATGGAATGATGGCTTCTTCCTGAGTAAAATATTCCGGACAAAGTCCCCCAATCGGATATGCGAGTAGGGACTTCTAAGGGAGGAGTCATCAGAATGGATAGACACATTTTACGAGTCGGAGCGTGGAATGTTAGAAGTTCACAATCGGATCTCCGGGTTCGGACTGCTCAGGGAGGAGTCATAAGAATGGATACAAGGTTTCTACTAACCAGAGCGTGGAATGTTAGGTGTCTGAATAGAACAGGTAGATTAGAAAACTCCCGTGTGGAGTTGCTAGTCTCCCTTCGGTGTCCTAAATACGAGGCCAGAGCGTTAAACACTCACCAACCATGCAGTGATAATGTAGATAAAAATTGTAAACAAGATAAACACAAATGAAAAAAAGAAAATTAGTTTGATTGATGATTGGGATGGAAACATTCATTCATAGATTACAAAGCTTTCATACAAATATGCTTTTTTTTATTAGATGCAATTTGTACTTTTATATCTGGTCATAATTTAAATTTACATATTGGATGTGTAGAATCTGTAATGTAAACGAGGTTAATATATTTGAGAAAACTTATGTAGGTCACATAAAACTCTAATATTGACATTAATAAAACAGGAGTGTAAAAGTACTGTACGGAAAATGCCACTGATGAGGACCATCACTACGAAAATGAAACGAACCTGGAGAATAAAAGTAAAGTTATACAAAAATCGTTGTAGTATGACGTCAGTGTTCCATCATTCATGGGAACAGGACGCAATCGGAACGTAACGATAAATAATTTCAGCGATGTGAGTTTTCGAATGCATAAAGTGTAAGAGAATTTAGATTAATGGAACAAAAATAAGGAATCGCTAGGAATGAGGTAGCGGATCAAACCATGACGAGCTGTTTGGTGACATCACATACAAACTGACGTTAGCTATGAGGTCACAATTTGCGGTTAGGAAAAGAAATAAAGAATGTAGGCGTGATTCATGCGGTCTGAATTAATTCAGGCCCTTTGCAGGAGCGGTTTGGTCTCATTCCCTGACTCACAGTCGGTGTTCTTCCGCCTGTAATTTACCAAAACACTGGCCTCGAATGAAAGTTCTAAATTGAGGACGCATTGTTAATACGGAATGACGCATTACTGACTCAGTGCCTACGTATTTAATCCTCTGTTGGTCTGTCGCTACAGATTGTGTTGTTGATTATCCGCTAAATGATATTCTCTGATGCTTTATATCTCCAATCAAATAACATCACTGCCGAAACAGCTCAAAATTTTTGTTGTTACTCAACGGTACCTCGAAGTACATGTAATGCCAACACCACAGATGGGTTAAACCAGGGATGGCAAACCCAAATGATGTTGCGGGACACTTTGGAAATGCATCATAACTCCGTGGGCCGCATATAAAATTATATATCCCCAGATTAGATTTAGACCCAATATAGATATTTTATTGGAGTGAAAAGTTGAAACATAATGAATTATTATCATTGTGTTTACTATTATTCTTACAAGTAAACATAGATGAAATAATAATAATGATACTAAACGCATATTTTAAAGAAATATATAACACTAAAATTGATATATAAAAAATATATAAATATAAATGAAATAAATTTTGAAACTATAGATGCGCAAATAATGTATTTTTAATACATTGGTTTTCACTAGTGTGATGAATCTCGTGGACCAGAAAAATATTCAAGGGGGGCCACATGTGGCCCGCGGGCCGCTGGTTGGCCACCCCTGGGTTAAACTTTCTCCAGTATAAACTATCTAAAATTTTGTGCTATTTGCAGCCATTGTGTTGTTTTAATTTCTCTGCGAACTAAGTTTTTTTTTTTGCAGGGGGGGGGGGAGGGGAGAGAGGAGTGGGTAGGACACTGTACGCCAAATAAAATAATACAGGGTTTATTCAAGAAGAAGGATCAGATTTTACATGTTCATTTCTCAGAAACAACAAACATTAGAAATAAGTGCTACACATCACTGGACAGTGAAGGTCCAAGGGTTTGTAATCCATACCTGTCAGTTCCAAACTCTGCCGCCATCGGCGCTGTTGTCTGTTTACGTAGAAATGGCGGCGCAAAAGGAGAAGTCGTTTTGTGTGCTTCAGTCCGCAAAAAGTGAATCCACTGCTGATATGCAGCGTGCATTCCATGGTGGGTTCGATAAAGTACCACCTCCTCATAAACATGTTTACGATTTGCATAAGAAAATAGTAGAAGATTGGTGCATACGCAGAGGGAAAGGCACCTGTCGTCCTCGAACGTCAAATGAAGATTTAATTTAATTTGATATAATTGCGATGGAGCGCTCACTCCGGTCGCAACCTCCCTACACACCCACTTTTCTCCTTTTCTCTTCCCACCTACTTTTTCCCTCTACTAATTTGAACTTTAAGTTCTTTCAGTGTTTATTGTAGATTACTCATCATTTCTCTTGGTAATTTAGTTCAATTCCTTACAGCCTTCCCTGTAAAAGAAAATCTTCCCACACCCTTATGCCTGATATTGGGTGCCAACTTGTGTTCATGGTCATCTTTACCCGTCTATGCACCTCTCTTTAATCTCCCACCAATATATTTTCAAAAATTAGGGCTTGAGAGCTCCGAAGTGTTGATGCTCATGTTGAATATACATACAGTTCGTGAGAAATAAAAATGCATCCTTCTTTTTAAGTAACACCGTACAGTACTTGTGACTCAATATCGCCGGAGCGATGGACCGCTACAGTTCGTCTGGCCTTGTTCGTGTCTTTGTGATGGAAACATT
The DNA here is from genome assembly GCA_031002005.1 of Vandiemenella viatica. Taxonomy (NCBI): domain Eukaryota; kingdom Metazoa; phylum Arthropoda; class Insecta; order Orthoptera; family Morabidae; genus Vandiemenella; species Vandiemenella viatica. The sequence continues at coordinate 25,608,687 of JARYHS010011408.1, forward strand.
AGGGCTTGGAGAAATGGTAGCAGTACATTATTACCCTCACTGGATGGTGCTCCAAAGTCCTGGATTAAATACCAAACTTCTCCGCAGTGAGTGAGCAGTGAGGGCATACGACACTGCCGGCCGTAATCTGTCTTTCCAGTGAGGTATCCCTCCGCGTCTTTCGCAACAGTGCGCCTGAATGGTTTGGCAACGTGGCTCACACCTCCCATGAACACAAAACAATGGACACAAACACTATCACAGTCCTCCATACATAGTAACGCTTACGAACACTTTCTAACTGGGATACAAAGCCATCAATCTTGGAGTTGAGGAGCATACATAAAACACAGTATATAACGATCTTTAGACAGTCTATAGCAGGCCCCGGAGAATGCTGCAGTAATACTTGTAGATTAGTTGCCTCAAATGATTTGAGATAACCAACATGAAACCATCCATAATTCACCCCTAGCACTGTGTTCTTCGGCTGCATAGTATCCCTGTCCTGTATGGTACATTTTAACTCGTGCCAAACAGATGGACATAGCTCTCAACATCTGCAGAACCATAAAATGCTGTTTAAAATCTATTCCAGTCGAAGGTATCCACCGCCTTGCAGGAATAGCAGCACTTTTAGTTTGAAGAGAAATAGTAACGAATGAAGAAATGGAAAAAGTGGATCGTGAGGGAAAACATCCATTACATGGGCATTTACCACACAGGCAAAGACTGAAGTCTAGAAAAGCTTCCTAAGAATATAAACTACAACTAAGAAATCCCGATTACATTTGTGAGAAGCTAAGAACATCTTCTCCTCTGGCTGGAGAAGAGTGTCTGAAACTTTACCACCTGGCTATGACAACGAATAGCTGATATGGAAGCCTCTGAGTAGTCTGAGAACAGGATTTTTTTATTTTTTTTTCCTCGGCTTTACGCCTCGTCGACAACGAGGTCATTAGAGGTGGGATCTTATTGGGGCAAGGAACGGGAAGGAATTCGGCCGTGGCCTTTTTGAAGGAAGCATCCCGGCATTCGCCTGGAGTGATTTGGGGAAACCATGGAAAACCCAAATCTGGATGCCCGGAGGGGGATTCGAACCCGCGTCCTCCCGAATGCGAGGCCAGAACGCTAACCGTTCACCCGCTACGCTCGGTCTGAGAACAGGAGTTATCCCAAGTTTAACCTAGCCATATAGGGCTATGCTGAGGTAGATAACATTTTGTGCAACTGTGGAGAAGATTGCCGAGCACATGCTCCAGTGTCGACTGTGTCCAACCCATGTCTTATTTGATGCCGCGGAAAATACACTGGAAGTGGCCAAATTTCGGTATAGTACAATTTGTGTAATTATTGTGTAAATATGTGTTTTTCTGACACAAAATAAATGAATAAAATCTGGTGGCATCCATAATAAGCTCTACTCAATTCTTATGAATGTATTTGAACTGACAATCCAGAAACTTGCCAGTATTTCAAAGCAGGCAAGTAATTCTTAATTAGCTAATCAATTTGTACCGTTCTTTTTTGGTCTATACGCAGTCCATGGGAGGGAGGGGAGAGTACTATACAATCTGACTTCTCGAGGCCTGGTATTCGGGAGGAAGTGGGTTCCACTCTCCATCCTCATTTCGGTTTTCCGTGCTTTGTCAAAATAACTCCTTGTAAATGCCTGTATGGTCCCTCCTAAGGGCCGAATTTTTTATGCCCTCCCGGATATAAAGACCATGACGTTAACAAGCCGCTTAGCCTGAATATAAAAAAAAAACTGATATCTTGCATACAGTTGTCTTCCTAAAAGGAACAGGTGTGAAATTTTATTAATAGATATATTAAAATTCATACATCACACTTACAAAAGAGAGAGAGAGAGAGAGATAGAAACAAGGTGTTAATTTCACTGAATCCTTTACAAGAAAATGGTACACTCTCTCTCCTCTTACCAGTGACTCAGCATTTCTCTGAAACTTGCAACAGTTAAATCTTTGTGCAAAACTGTTTTTTGAGATTTCCTACTTCTATTATAAGTCGGATGGAAATGTTTTTCGTGCCTTCTCTTATAATTATGTACATCATTATTCTTTTGTACTAGTCTAGACACATATCTTGGTAACAATCCACTTTTTAATCTAAATACAAAAATCAGTACATCTTGTAACGTCTGGTTTATGTGACGTTATTAAAATTAGAATAAAATAATGAGGTGCATTAATTAATAAATTAATTTGCAAAATTAATCCCGGGTAGGCGCCAAGAATGGAAGTGTTCTCTATCCGAGAGAAGCGACATTCCAATTCTGAAATACTTTTAATCAAAGCAATTGTGCTTTTAAAATACCATTAATAAATACAAATCTTCATCTATTCAAATGATATACTGACTGATTGGAAAGGAAGTTATTGAAAGCAGGGTTTACAACACCTATTATTTTCTTTGAATATAAAATTGATTGGTTTATTGAACAGAACTGAACATTAAAAGTTTCTTTTAAATAATTTAGAGCATGATTCTCATCTCAGAGCGTTGCCTAGGGTTGAATGACGCAATAGTGTCTATACATCGTCGGCGTTCTTTACCGTTGATCAGCTGGGTGCAGGGTCACTTGGCGAGTTGGCTCCCCGCAGGTAGTGGAGTAACCTGTCCGGCGATCTCCCGGGGTGCGCCGGTGCTGCTGGCCAGAAACAGAATGCTTTCCTTCCCGCTTGTTCGCTCCCTTGTCAACTTGCAGGCTCCCGAGTTCTAGAAGACGCGGGAAATTTCAGCGAGTCACAGCGTTTGGCGCGTCATCCTCCATCTCCATTGGCGCTCCTCATGCAACATAAAAAACTTATGGTTTCTAAAAGTTCGTAACACAGTTTGATTCGCTGGTTCCCAACAGAGGTGTTCCGCAACCTGACTTTTTCTCCGAAGCATCATTTCTCTAGTTTCAACTTTCTACTGTACCAGGAAATGCTCATTTCGACACAGTCCCTATACTGTCCTTTGAATTTCATTGAATGCGTAAAGCTTTTAACTTTACGGCCTGCCATAAATCGTTCGGTCTTTCAGCGCAGGTATGGGTCACCTGGCTCTCGCCGATGCCAAAGAAACGTGAAATTCACACGCATAAACTTCCCGTCACCACGGGATATTACAATCTATAATTATTTCCTTTTGTTATACAGATATCCTAACTCGTTTAACATTTTACTAACATTTTTAGTTCGTCTTTTTTTTTTTTTTTTTTTTTTTTTTAGAACACCTCTCATTTTCTTATTAAAATTATTTTGCAACGTCATAATTTCTCTTTTGCTCGTCACGACTAATAATGTGGAGCAGTATCTTATGTGAGGCAGCACAATTGCTTTAAACAATAGCTGTTTACCTGATTTAGATAACACTTTTCTTAATTTGTATATTAAATTTACCTTTTTTGCTACTTTTTTATTTATGTAATCTACATGATCTATAAAAATTAAGCTTATAACTACCAAATTAATTTTAGTTCCATTCGTTACAACAGAATACACTTCCTCTGCCTGTTCCTTAAAAAGTTTCTTCCCCATCACCATACATGTTGTTTTTGCACATACAGACTTGACAATATTTTTTTAGCTATTAATTAACTAATTTTAACACATCATTCAACACCTCTATCATTTTTTATATATTTTTCCCATCATAATATATTAATGTAACATCTGAAAAAATGTAAATTTTACAGTTCCTTAGTATTTCCGTCATATCATTTATATACAATATAAATAATCAGCAATCCAGCTTACTTCGTTGTGAACTCCAAGTTTCACTTCTATTTTTTCAGATAGAACCTTATTGAATATCACCCTCTAATACCTCTTTGTTAAATAATTTTCTAACCACGTATAAACCTCACCAGTGATGTTATACATATTTTTACACAATTCCCTGATAACAGTTTCAAATGCTCGCTTAAAGTCTAAGAATAATGCCATTGCTCCCTCTCCCTTACCTATTGCCTCTATCAAATTTTCTGAAGCCAACTGGATTGCTGTCTCTGTACTATCCTGGTCCCTAAATCCTGATTGGTATTCAGTTATGAGATTATTTTCCTTTGTAAAAATTAGTCAAGTCTCATAAGCTATAGTTTCGGTAAGTTTTTCCATTAATGGCGAATTATTTATTGTTTTAAGATCTACACACTTCGAACTACGATTTACTTTAGTAACTGGTTCAATAATAGATGTTTTTAATTTCTTTGGCAACATTCTTTAATTCATTAATAATAACAGTAATTATACTTCCCACCAAAGGCCATACTCTGTTCATAACTCACTGCTTACTCCATGGCAACCCATGATATTTCATAATTTCCGAATTATAACATCAATTTTTCACTCTGTCATTTCATGTAATTTGCTAAGGTGGTTATCAATCTTGGTTGTCTTTATATACTCATCTGTTTTTGGGATGTTTTCTCAATATTTTCAATATAGAAAACATGTAATCTATTTGCTTTTTCTTTTGAATTAAATACATAATCCTTAACAAATATTACATATTTTAATGCCCTGTCCTTAGTTTTACATAAAGTTTTAAAGCGATTTGTTGGTTTATTCTTATATCATGTAAATTATTCCTCATAAAACTTTTGTTTACTTTCCCTTAATAGCTTTAAAAAATTATTTCTATATCTTTTTATACTCATTCCATGTCTGATCTCTATTTATCGTTGCTCCTTCAATTTCTTTTAATAAGAGAGACTTTTTATAAGCTATATCCCTTTGAATACTGACTTCTTTGATTTTCTTTTAAAACCAAGGACATAGGAAATTCGTCACCAATAAATCTGACTTCAAGCTTTTTGTATTGTCAGAATTATATTATCTCTTAATTCAATATATTTTCCCCTACATCTATATTATCACAACTTTTGCTATCACCTATTTTATCTCTTATTATATTCATTAGTTTGTTGTAGGTAAGCCTACTCTTTACTAGTAAATTGCGCCCCCCACTGATATTATTATTAAACATCCCTTCAATAGTGATGAGATTATGGTCTGCTGTTCCAGGTGTGTACACTACCGTACATTTCAGATTTAAATTATCAGTAATCACGAGATAGATTAATGTTCCACTATTGGGAGTGACCCTAGTCATCTTATTAACAATTTGTTTCATTCCTAGATCTGTTACATGTGCTACTAGCTTTCTGGTATAAAATTGACTTTTGTGACTAATATATGTTAAAATCACCCCAATAATACAATCGTTTTGACTGATTTCTAGTATTCCCTCCATTACCATTGAGAACATATCTATAAATATCCTTTTGCTACTACTAGGTGATCTATAAACACCAACAATTGTCCGTCATAGATATCAATCCATGTACAACTTGATAGCTTCCATTAACCTTGTTTTACATCAGTCCTAACGACCACATATGAAAGGTTTTCAGTAACATATATGAGCATTACACCAGTGTGTTTCCTTTCTGAGTCACATCTTATATGATAATACCCTTTGATTTCAGTTAATTATTCTATAACTAACTAAGACACTTGTGAAATTTTAGGTAAAAAACGATAAAAAATTATTTAGATTGGAGATGTAAATTAATTATTATACTGAATTATAAATAATATATTATAATTAATACTTGTGATTGGATTTCTTTTCATTTACAAAAAGTAAAGATTTCACAATTCATCATTTATTTTTAAAAATGACAGTCTTAAGAAATATATTTTTTTTTCAATCTACTACATTCTACTATATTTAAATCATGTTAATTTTAATTAAATAGGGCACCATCTCGCTAACATTAAGAAATTTTATTCGAGCATTGAGAACCTCTTTTATCACGCAGTTCTCCCTGCCAGAGCCGTTTCAGGTTCACCCGAAACTGAAGTGCAATGCATTTTTGAGATAATTAACGATAGTTACATTCGTCTGCAGCCATTCAGCAGAGGCTGCATCTGTCCACACACGGCACATAATTCCACCAGTGACACAACATAGGAGGGCGGCTTCACCAACCACGATCTCCAATCATAAAACACTTATACATGTTGGCAGTATCTGTGGCGCACTAAAACACTTGCTCCTGGGGGCGAGCCAGCCAAATCGCCCCGTCGGCTACTCCAGCCCGAATGCCCACGTTCACGACGTTCCGTCGGCTCCCCTGCAGAAGAATCCGTCGGCCCCTGTTGGTTTACAGAAACAGAAAAGAAACAACATCCTTAGACGGTGCCTTGCGTTGTGGCACATCCTAATAAATCTGGGGCTCCATTCACTTGTCAGTCTTTCCACAATGCCGCAGGAACTGTCCACTGCCAGGTCTCAACCCCCTGCTGCGTCAAACACTTAGCTCGCGCAAGAATAACGACCCTGCCCCGATCTCTTATTCTCCGTGAATGCCTGCTGTCCCAACAGGAAATTCCTTCATCTGCTTCGTAGCTGCAAAATATATCTGTTCTTTTTTAAAATTCAACTTTAAATAAATGATTTAATTTTAATCATTTCGGGTGTATTGCTGTTTCACAGTTTCATTTGTGTTGCGGTGGAGGGTTTCTGTTGATCTGGTGATTGGTTTTGTGTCTTATGGGACAACGGGAGCCGAGTAGAAACAGCTTCGCTCAAGAGGATTATGCATTGTGGTATACGTTGTAAACCACTTGTTGAGCGGCGTGAGTCAAGGTAAAACAAATATCGTGAAATATGCGCATTCGGCGCAGTTGATAGTGATTCGTCCGCCGATGGAGGCCCCCCCCCCTCCATTGGTTTTCGATAGAGTAGGCCTGAATGGGATGGCACCAGGTTGCCCCCTCTCCGTTCCTTCATCTTTCATTCATTAACTGCACAAACGACACACTACAATGAACAACACAGTCCTCCACACTGAACAGTAACACCTAAGTACACTTCCATTACTTGGGAGGAAAAGTGGAATCAACCCAATTAACAACGAAGATTGTTCTCGATGTATGATTGGAATGAAGTCTTTATAGGTGTACCACCTAACTGTGTTGTGAAAACACGATATTTCGACGACTATCTCCGTCGTCTTCCTCCGGTGCGAAATCATCTTCAGTGGTCTGCTGACTGGCAGATAATTCTCATTATGTGTCAGTCAGTAGGCCACTACAGATATTTTCTCACATGAGCTAGTCGTCAAAAAATCGTGTTTTCACAACCTGGCGGTACACCCATGAAGACTTCATTGCACTCAAGTAAAAATATCCAAGAAAGCTGCTATATAGGAGGAACTTGCTCCAGGGCAGTCACTAAGCCCGGGTAAGCTGGTAATGGAGATAGTCATCACGTATTTACTGCAGCTGTTTGGTTCACAAATTCCGAATGTCCTCAACACGTGTTGGAGACCATCCCACAGGCACTTAATGTAACTCAGTACCCGACTCCAATTACAGAAACCTGTTAGTTGCCAGATGTGTTCCTGCTCACAACCAACCTCTTAAGATTGGGAACACTCGAATTACATAAAATAGGGTCCCCTCGTAACTACTTGTTTCAAACTACTGCTTACCTAACACGTTCGTTATGACTGTTGAGAATGCCTCTGCTCTGGAACTGTGATCTTTTTTTCGAATAGGGAGCAGTTTAGTGGTCTAGAGCCCCACTGGACATCTCTTTGACAAAATTTTTTCTCTCTCTCTATAATACATAGCGTTCAGTCTCTGCAACCATTTAGTCAGCTCCAATTTGTTTCTTTGCACTAACTGTTGCATTAAGCATTGCTGTTGTAATTCAAGACACTATAGGACAACACAAGACGAATACAATATGGAATTACGGTTAGCATTCTGGCCTCGCATTCGTGTGGACGCGGTTCGAATCCCCGTCCGAGCATCCAGATTTGGGTTTTCCATGGTTTCCCCAAATCACTCCAGGCGAATGCCGGGATGCTTCCTTAAAAAGGCCATGGTTGAATTCCTTCCCGTTCCTTGTCCCCAGTCCAATCCCGCCTCTAATGACCTCGACGAGGAGTAAAACCATAAATAAAAAAAACATGGATTTAATAGTGGATGATCGCGTAATACTAAGACGAGAACGGCCCAATTCACCTCTCTCAATACATGCAAGCCGTTAGCTCTGATAGTTTTAATTACTATTTTATGGCATATAACTGGCAAACAAATTGAGAGGTATTATGACACAGCCTGGAAATTAAAACTCACTGTTCTGTTCGAAATACTACTGAATTTAATTAATAGCGTTCCTTGAAACAGCTTTTAAAACAAGTTGCATTCAAATAAGTTCCAAGTATATTTCACTTGCGAATTTAGATTATGTAGCCTGAACTCGCGCCATACAACCTTCTCCAAGCGGCACAACACACCCACTGCCCCGCGCCCCTATCAACAATCGCTGCTGCAGCGTCAAAGATTGTTACACAACTTAGAAAACTACAGTACGCTACCCTAGTTACTAAACAAACTACAGTCTGTGGAATCCAAATAATAACACAAATCAAATTAAAATATTAATACAATTATTCAGGATACTTATATAATTAATAAATGCAACATAATTTAATATTATTATTAATAATGCTGGTAAATTAATTGTAAAAAATGATGGGGGGGGGGGTTAGTGAAAATGTCAGAAGGTATTTAATACATTGAACCAATATTGAAATCCTGTTCTTCTCCGAAACATAGTTGATTTCTCGATAATCTTGTAGAGAAGTTTATACTGATTCCAAGATTATACTGTACAGTAGATCTCTGTTAAGTGACATTTCTCCCAGCCTCTCGACTCTCCTGGTGCTAGGTGTTGGGTGTCAGTGTACCGTTGTGTGAGGCCGGAGGACGCGGATGGGTTACGCGTGTCGTACAGTAGATTCAATTACCGATACGCCGGCCCACGCACGGCATTAGCGGCGGGACTTATAGTCTGCGGGGCGGGCGGCCGATTCAATTACCGGGCAGGCCAGCCAGTTGTTACTTACCGGCCTACCAGCCCGGGGCCTTTCTCACGCGTTCCCCCACACGGGGGACCGGCAACACTCCAGGAAGGTCGCCGTATGAAGGTCCAAGTTCAATACTGGGTGGCATCTCAGAATTATTGTCGGAGACCACTGAACGGAGGATAACGGGGTAAGAAGCTTGACATGGTCAAGTACATTAGCCTCTATCTACCAGCCAGTGAGGCTCAGTATGCTAACGCGGCGTTTCTCAACCCGGGGATCGCTAAAATGCCAAAAATAATTCTATGGATCACTAACTTACATGGACCTAATTTTTCACCTATATGTACAGTTATTATTTATCAACCCTAACTATTGTTATTGACAATGTGATATTCTCACATCTCCCAATCATTTTTGTTGTTAATATTACTATTATTATTATTCAATTATTTTACATTTACTAATTATAAGTATCTTCACTAATTGTATTAATGTTTGTAATCTGATTTGTATTATTATCGGGTTCCCACACACTATATTTTTGTGTAAATTCGCGGTAGCAGTATGTTATTATCTTTAGTTAGTAGTGTAACAATCTTTGGTCTGGCCAGCTGAGCTGGACAGGCGGCAGTCGTGTGTTGAGTGCTAAACTGTATGCTTTGTCTGAGTGCGAAGTAACAATAGGTGAAACTTGTATTTTTTATGTGAAGTGCGTAGGCACCTAAAGCAGTGTAATTGTTTTTCCTACTAACTGAATAAATTTACAGGTATTTCACTCTGAGCCACTTTTATCATTTCCTTAATTAACTGTAATACCTATGTTTTGTGACAACAAGTAATTGATTATCTTTAATTAAACAAAAATGAGCATGTAGCTTGCAGGTGTTGAGACATGGGAACTGGGCCATTTCAGTCCAAAAACACGCTTGTAGTGTATCGCTCGCACAGGAGGACAGTACAAACAAAGGGCGACGCCGCTGCTGCTGTATGCGTCCTTGAGGCCAGAAAAAAGTGTGGCCGTTAGGGTGAGGGGAAAGTACAGTAGATTGCCAGCGTGTAGTTGAGTGCGTCGCTAGCCGACAGTACAGAACATGTTGTTCGGCGACTAGTTAGCACGGTCTGTGGTGGTGCTCTATGTTACATGTCATCATCGGAATGGATGACGGTGTCCGACTGCCAGCAGATGGATCATCGGCTGGGACCTCTGCGGGCAGAAGACTTGGCGCCTAGTTGTCTCTGGCGCCTGCGAAATGGTAACTCCACAGAGAAGTTGATGATCACAGCAAAGAGTTGTCGTGTTGAGAAATCCAGTGTTGCCCTAGAGACTCTCATCTCCCTGCTGGGCATAGTGAACGGACATATAACAAAACCCCTCTGAACTAATAGATATTAAACCTATTGTATTACGAGATGTTTGTTTAGTTGTAATTGAAGACTAAATTTGTAATAAATGTTAATGTCAAACGAACGTGAAACGGTGTTGCCAACATGTAAAGGAAGATCCCAAAAATAATATTTTTGTTGATAAAATAATTAAATTGAAAGTATTTTAATTCTGACAAGAAGGAGTACAAGCTGTACACTTCACGCTGTTATTTCAGTTGGTGTGGGAAAATATGAACAAGTTATGTGTTTAGTCAGAAGCTGTCTGCTGGCTTTCCGCAGCTAATTAATCCGCATTAATTGGGTGGTTAGCTGATAACATATACGGAAGCCCCTCATTACCTACAATCAGGCGCCCCTAAAATGGTCATTAACTTAATCCCAGAGGAACGTCGCTCTCTTTAACTCAAACTGGAAACGTATTTAATGAAGAAACCGTTACAGTAACTATTTATTCAAATATGTGAATATAAATTTTTCCTAAATATTAATTCTTTTAGAAATTCTGGCTTGTAGCTTATACTCCCCTATAGCGTTAAACAGTACATTGCGTATAAACAAGTTTTACTACTTCAATTTTTGTTGTGGTATCCTTAACTCAGTTAGAATTAAATTTTTGACACTCTGCCTACGGACCGACTGTCTCATCTTCGGACCACAGGATGAGAAAAGCTGCACTAAGGCATCGCACACTCGACCGGGAAGGTACAACGGGCTGAGAACGAGCCTGGGCCCTCGAGTTCCGGACGCCTTGATTGCAGTTTCTCGGCAGTTTTTTACAGCTGTGAAGGAGAGTGTCTTAACGGTCCCCAATTTCCGCCTCATAATCTACGTATTTTACCAATAAAAAAATACTTACTACGCGCTGAACATAGTTATACCTTTCACAGACAGATGGCACCACTTCACTACCTCCATTAGCACGTAGTAAGACCTGGCGTGTGCAACGGCGTGCGGTCGTAAAACACAGCTCCAAATTTGACCATGTCAACGTTGAGTAGAAACCCACCTCGCTCGTTGTACGTGAAAATTGCTGAAATGTATCATTTCACATGAAATACATTCCGAAAACAGTGTGATAGATTGTTTTAAAAATTTTGCTTGGCGATTAAGGACGTTATTGCTCAAGTTGCGTTCATTAAATTTTTATTCTGATTGAGCTCTGACAAGGACAGATAGGCAAAACATGAAAATTTCCAAACAGTTTTTACATAATTGTTTTGAAAACGGCGAAGAAGAACATTAAGAAATACCATGAAAGAGACTTCGAATAGAACCCAAAGATGCTATTAAAGAGACTCACATGTTACAAAACCGGTGCGGTCTAAAAAAAAAAAAATTCAAAGCAATCAAAAATTTACTTTTTTGTAGATATTAAGTAAAAAGTACTCCATAGATTCCTTCGATATTTTACACATTGGTCAACTAAAATTAAACATTTCATTTCAAATCATTTCAGGGGGCTGGAAAAGGTCAAAACCGGTTTCTTGAGTCAATGAAAGAAAACTGTCAAATAGATTCATTTTAAATATTATATGATGACTAAGCATTTTATTTGTCAGAATTTGTATATTCCATTTTGATCCCCTATATGACCTTTGACAGGGGAAGACTAGCAGTAACTTAAAAATTTGACCCACTTCATACGCAATTTAAAAAAAAAAAATGATGAGAAGGCATATCTCGGAAGATAGTGCAAACGATTTTATAGCTCTCACGTTTCTGCGAAAAAACTACATTTACATCTATACTCTGCAATTCACAAATATTGTGGGTGGCAGAGGGTGCTAAGCACCAATTCTAATTCTGTGCATTCCAATCTCGACCAGAACGAGGAAAGAAAGAATACATAAAAGTATCAGTACGGAATCTTATTTCTCGAATCCTATCCCTCCTGTCACTGCGAGCTTAATAGGTTGGCGGAAGAAGTATTTCATTGCACTAGTAAATTATAGTTTTTCACATATTTTCCAACAAATTCAAACGAAAACGACGTCGTCTGTCCGCCAAACAATCCCAGCCCAACCCACGTATCAACTCTGTGACACTTTCGTAAGGACTGTAACTAACAGTCACGAATCGAGCGGTTCTCTTCTGTACTTTCTCTAAACGTCTCAATCAATCCTTTGCGATACGAATCCGAAATTCCACTACAATAATCGAAATGCGGACGCACTAGTGTTTTGTAAGCTATTTCCTTTGTATGAGCATTACAACTTCTCAAAAGACGACCTATGAATCGTAGTTTAGAATTAGCTTTGACTACGACGGAAATTATGTCGTTCTGGCCTTGTATTCGGGAGGACGGTGGTTCGAATCCCCGTCCGGGCATCCAGATTTGGGTTTTCCATGGTTTCCCAAATCCCTCCAGGCAAATGCCGGGATGCTTCCTTCAAAAGGCCATGGCCGAATTCCTTCCCATTCCTTGCCCCCATCCTTTACCGTCTCTAAAGATCTCGCTGTTGAGAGACGTAATGCAGTTAAAAAAAAAGTTATGTGCAAGTCCCATTTCATACTCGTATATTACAAAATTGACAGTTGTGATTGAACAGTAATTCTTTTTAATGGTTCACGAATACCATCATATACTTCTTTGTTCAGTGTATCATTAAATGAGCCAGACACGCTGTCTCAGAGGATTACCATTCACCAATAAATGTCAAAGTTGTTCTGTTTTATACACTAATATAAACAGATTACATGAATCATACGTAATAACGATTTTGAAACCAATAGATGGTTTGGGTATTGTTGTCATTGGTAATTCTCATTTTACCAATACCAAAGAACCTCTTATTTAGATCCGGTACTGTTTTAGTCATTCTTTTCAAAGATATCGAATAAACTGATTTTTCAGAGATCAAAGCAATAACGTTATAACATATTGAATGATGTGTTCTGTTTAAAAGCACCAAAAATAATACAATTGTTAAACTAATAGTTTTGGAGTAAGAAATACAAATCTGTTCTTAAATTTGTGATCTGGTAATGTATGGTTCGCAGTTGCTTATATTTGAATAAAACTATTATTAAATAACGCTTATATCCCTGATTTCCGTTGTTTATACCGTCATAAAGTTGGAACATCTAACGTGCTACTGAGTTAAAGACAACAGCAGTATGGAACCAATAAAACTAAAAATTAAATAGGAATCCTAAAACCTTATGCTACATCCAGTAAATAATAAAACTAAATCCATCGTGCCTTATGTTTTAACGAAGCGTGTCAGTTGCCAGTGGGGTCCAGGCTGCAATTAAATCTAACCACAACCTCTACTAACATTGCCGATCGAAATTCATAGCTTCTTTCACAGGCACAAGCGATCACGATCGAAACTTGAACTTACATACGGCTGAAATAGTAATATGAATCAGTAATATTGCTTCGTAGAAAGCAAAGGAAATTATAAATGATTCTTGACGAACTTATATGATACCGCGTGAGATTAGTTTTAATTCACACAAATTTCTATTTTAAACCAGAAATAATTGATCAAATCAACATGTCGTCGAAATAAAACCAATATACAAACAGCAAATAATTTGACTTTCTTAGATAATAAGTATTATTGATTTTTTTTCTTTTTTGGTATTCAACATAAATAAATTTTTACTACTCTTATTATTGTTAAAGAAAGCTCTTACACTATATCACAGCAGACGAAGTCGCTGTTAACTGCTAGTTTGTACCATTCTCTACGAATACCAGAACAGGTCGTGCAGTGTGTCTGACGCGTGTTTGCTGCAGGCTAGAGCGGCGACTGACCTTTGCGGGTGACGTGTCGGCGGGGCGGCCTAATGACAAGGCGCGCTCCGAGCGATATGCCGTCACCTCGCCGTGTTCCGCGGAAGCCGCGCCCACATTCTGGTCCAGGGAACACCGCGACAAGCGCGACTCTCCATTGGGTGCCACACATAATCGTAACCAGAGGTAAGACAGAAAAATTTTGGGGGAGGGGGGGGGGTGAATAAATGTTTTTCGCGGCCGCGTATCTCAAGTGGTAGAGCGTCTAAGTATGCGGGAAGATAAAAAAAATGGCCGGAGTGTGGCGATAATCCCATCACATACCTTCTATTGCCGAAAAGGTTATAATGGGAATGCTCTACCCCCGGGAAGCGGCAGAAGCCGTAGAAACCCTAAATCTTTATCTCTTTTTATATGTAGCAGGCATATTGATAGTTCCATAGATAGTCCATAACAGATAACAAATCATTATAACGAATCACGACCAATTAGGTTACTATGGAGACGTTATTTAAAAAGAAAACAGTTTCACTGCTATTTAGTGATGCCAACAGAATACCTGTGTAGCATCAGAATGTTAGATTAGATTGCCACCTGTATCAATAATAAGGAAATCTGAAAGACTGACATAAGAATCGTTAAAACGATACTCGGAATGAATAATGTATCTCAACTTCATTTAATTTGTAATATGATTGTTTGTATTTCCAGTTTGATTTATTTCGAGTTCGTAGAATTCCAGAAAAGTGTTGAATCTTTAACAGTTATTAAATTTTTTTGGAGGATTTCAGCATTAACAGTACCAGCCAGTGACTTCCAGCGGACGATCATACATTACGCAAAAAGTAAAACCAATTAATCATCCCCTAGACATGTAAAATAAAATTAAACACATATCTTCACTATTTCTACCATTTAGATAGATAAAATTAAGCCACCTTAATAACGAAAAATCAAAATAAGAAGAAAAACTATGATAGATAGGAATGGAAACTAAATTTGGAAAACAATGTAGCCTTCCTATTAAATGACGAGAACAGTTCGAACAAAATTAGGAAACATAAATCCATTGGGAAAATTTAAGTACGTGAGGTAAGGCCATCATGAAAAAAGGATTGGACTATGAAGCTATTGGGGAAAAGATACGTAAACTCACAACATTAGGAAAGGTCATTATGAACTACTGCTGAAACCAGTAGTTTTGTACGCAGAAAAAATCTTGTTTGTGAATGCCGATACAGGACTGGGAGAGTTTGAGAAATATAGCGAAACATTATGAGAAGAATTCTAGGCTCCAACTTCAAGAATGGCGTCCATTGAAAGAGATCCAACAAAGAAGTCTGCAGCAAAATAGAGAGAAAATCACTGGAAAAGTCCGTGAAAGACGGGTTCGATTGAAGGGTCATCTGAAACAAACGGAGGGAAAAGATATTGACTAAAATATGAACCAAAACTCTGGGTTAATAATACCAAAGAAGACCTTCATTTACTGGTACTAAAATCTCAAGATGATTTGATAGATATCTCTTTCGGAAGAAGTTAGTGATGCATGGGATACACCCACAAGAAGATGCTGTACCCCTTTGACAGAAAAGCTCAAACAGGCTTAATCAAAACAAATGAAGGATATCTGGGCCTGAAAGGAAATGGAACTCTTTTCCAAATACAAGAAGCCTTAACGTGGACCTATTTGGCTTCAAGGAACATACATTCATAATACATACGACTGGAATCATGCAGTCTTTTCCAATGTTTTACTACAGTGTTATTTCACACATTACCGCGATCCTTTCAGTCTTTGTGATTAGAAAGTATCGTAAACCACAGGATAAGTAGTGTTTCTAACGGAACAGTCAGAAACATACCCTGAAATTGCTTGAAAATAAGGCCGCGGGTGCAAGAGGCTCAAATTGCCTCTAATGCAATATCATCGTGATTCCTCTGCAGCAATGCAATCTAATAGTCTACATTACTTCAGACATAGTTATAGCTGATCGCCAAAGGCCTTGGCTGCCATCACATTGATCAATTGTAAGTATTGCCAGACCTGACTTGAGGGGCCTTTAACTACAAGACTGGCTTCATCTCACGGTATGAGTCACTAGTCCTCATTCCAGAGACAGGACAGTCAATCCCTTCCCTCCATGTGTCTAAGTGTTGTGCTATCTGTTCAATACACTGTTGTTAAATGTAATGTGTATTGTAAATAAAAATGAATCAACGGGGAGGGTATAAATCGCACTAGCCTATTCAGGTATGCTCTTCAGAAACATATAGAGGGACACCCAAGTTTAATGAGCCTATCAGACGGACGAATCACCATCAACAGTGTCGTACGGCCTCACTCCATACGCACTGCGGTGGGGTTTGGGTTTTAATCTAGGACTGATATTATCTGATAAATAGGAACTGTGCACCACCACCTCCCCTGCTATGCTAGAAAAGGACAGGAATTCCTTCTTCCACCGCGACAGCAAACCCCGATACAGGCGATGGATACTATCACTTAAGCCTGTGGGGTGAACACGCATAAGACATGTAAAGGATATGAAAGAACTTTAGGTTAGAAAGCAGTGTAATCTCCACTGGACCTTAAGGATCATCAACACGAAATTATTCCGAATCTGTGGTACAAAGCCATTTTCTCTGTTTGAAAAATGTGTTGTTTTTTTGTGTTTGTTTTTTTCCCTACACATAATACGATAGTTATATTTAATTAATCAAACAGTAATCAAGTACTTCACCTAATTATTTTTTAATTTACTCATTGTAAATGATAGAGAATTCAGCATGGCAGACAGCTACTGATTTCTAAATTGCACAAAATTAATAATTTTTGGTTGGCTGGTCATCCGAGGTAGTGCAGAACCGCGATTCTTCGCTGAACACAACGCAACTCCATCGATCATGCACTACGTCTCTCGGATGACCATCGTCGGCGAGTATGGTGGCACCCTGGGGCAAGGTCCCAGTGATTCAATGTTATGGAGAGTCCTGGTGTCATGACGTGGGTTACCATTAGGTATGACCATCGTCGGCGAGTATGGTGGCACCCTGAGGCAAGGTCCCAGTGCTCCAATGTTATGGAGAGTGTTGGTGTCATGAAGTGGGGAACCATCGGGTATGATTATCGTGACTGGTAGTGACCGAGAGAACTATGACGGCACAACGGTACGTCACGGACATCCTGCGTTCTCATGTGTCAGCTCTCGTATGATGGTATCATGGTACCATTTTGACAATGCTCGTCCACACACAGCACGTGTCTCTATGAGCTGTCTACGTAATATTGAGGTACTTCCGTGGCCAGCAATATCCCCAGATCTCGCCCCAATAGAACATCTATGGGACCAGCACCGTCGTCAAGTCCGTCTCAGTGCCAGTATTCAGGATATCCGGCTCCAGTTACAACAGTTATGACCCCGGTTGTCTCAGGAGATGATACAAAGGCTCTATGGTACCCTTCCCAACGGAATCAGTGAATGCATGCAGGGCAAAAAGGGTTCAGTGTCATACACTACTGATAAGAAGGCTCTTTGTAAATTTGACTTGATTTTGTAATCACTGAAATAACGTCAGATTTCCTCTTAATCCGTAAAGTTTCATTTCGTTTCCATCTCCCCTTCTAGTGCTTCACTTTTTTGTCAGGCAATGTATGTATATGATTGATATATGTGAACTGGAAACTTATATACATTAAAAAAGGTAATAAACGAAGGTGAATGAAGAGGAAAGCTACTTTACACTAATAAACAGGAAAGTGTATTTAAATTGGGCAGAAATAACTACAAAAGAAATATATGTTCACTCTTTTAGTTGTTAATAAGGACGGAATTTTATTCTTTAAAGGATGCTTTTCTGTTGCGATTATATTTATTTGCAGAGGAAAGACAAATAGAAAATGCTGGAAGAAGACGCAGACAGAAAGTAGATAAAGATTATGAGCTTTCCATACTGAGAGTGGATAATTAGCACCAGTTCAGCTTTCGAAGAATGAGATGGTTTGACAGCATATCCACTCTACTGGAAAATACACCGCATTATGGACAGGAAGGCGCATCTTATCGCGAACATTCACGCTACTGCTTATTTAAACTTTAAAGTTGAATATCATTAGTTAATTTAAATCAGCCGAAAAATGGTGGGAGCTATTGTTATGACGAAACAATGATCGTTGTTTCAAAAGAACCACTAGATTAATTTTGTACTGAATCTGTTAGCAAAATCGACATATAGCTCTTCTCGAATGAACTACAAAACACAAATGACACATGTGTTATAGTCTCCATACTACTTTCTGACAAGCACTCATGCTTCACGACAATGTCGCGCCAGCATACATTCTACGTTCTCCGCGGGTCTACCATCGCCACCGCCAAAGATTCTTAACATTAGCTAAAACTACTAAACTTATGCTAACCCCATAGATTGTACACACTACGGCTTGTGGAAATCCTGCCATACACAGGTTAATTTACTTACGTCAATACAATTATTCATAAACACACAGAATTATTTATAGAAATAAAGAAAACTATTGATAAAAATAACAATGATTGGTAGGGTGTGATATAGTTCAAGGTGAGTAAAAAGCAGAGAAACGAGAAGGATAATAAGGGGGAAAAAAACTGCGTATAATTTAATGAGGCTGAAATTAAGGATCTTTCCGCATTTGGGCAGGATAATTATGAATAACGACTTAAGAATAACAATAAGGCCGGAATGTACGACATGTTGATGGTTTGTATAACTGGCTCCTCGTACCCAGTGTTAAAAATTTTAACTCACTGGTCAATACGGCGGGTTTTAACCATTTATGATGATTAATTCATAAAGATCCCATTCTAAAGCTCTCTGTACAGACATGCGTGCCCAACCAAGCTGTAACATACTAACAAACGAGCTTGTTATCTAAACTAATTTCAATTTAAAATAATTTGTTGCCTTCGTTTCCAAATGAAGCCGCAATGCATCACAATTTCCAATTATTTCATCCGAACGCTGATCGTACTCTCGATGGATACGTTGAGAGAAGGGTAACGTGCTCGCTAGATAAATTATTCCCGTCGTAACGGTCGTGCCTGATGCAGGGAAATTACCAAGACTTTCTCCAGCCAGGTATGTAAATCGAACCTCATTTCTTGGGGTCCACTAGGAACAGTCCGCATTACAATAAGGATGTAACCGATTCAACAACGCTATTGTTCAGCTGGGAAAGTAACTCACATTCATACTGCATTAGCCCTTTACCAACAGGTAGTCATCGTCGAACAAGTAAACTCTTTGCGAGACTTAAACAACTCATTTCAAAATGTTTCCCCATTCTATATTTGTAGAAAGACATCGCCAAATTACCCTTGGATTCTGACTGCAACACAGACGCAAATGTCCGTTAGTTATAAGGCTCGTGCGGTCGTAATGACCTGGTGACAGGATTTCTATTGGCTACGCAATCCACCCCTGTCGTAGCTGCCTTAGCCTACCAAGCTAATCCTACCATTTATAAAGGACCTACAGGATAACGTAGAATCTGAACAACGGAGGTGTTCTGGCATACGTCAGATTCGAACATACCGTATATCGGATCAAATTTGGGAATGGTCGGTCACATTATGTCGTTGACGGGGAAGCCTCTTCTAAGCTAGATGTTACTTCGGGCGTTCCTCAAGGAAGCGTAATAGAACCACTTCTTTTACTAATTTTTGTAAACGATCTCGGTGACAACGTTAATTGCAGGATGCGATTGTTTGCTGATGATGCACTTATCTGTAGGGAAGTAAGGTGCTCTGACGATTGCTTAGAAATTCAGCGTGATCTGGATGTTATTTCGGAATGGTGCCGTAAATGGCAGCTTACACTTAACTGCAAAAAGTGCAAGGCAGTGCAAATAAGTAATAAAAAGACCCCGTTTGCTCACGAGTACAAAGTTAACAATTCAGTTATTGACACGGCGGATTCCCTGAAGTATCTAGGCGTAACAGTACAAACCAACATGAAATGGGACTTTCACATTACTTCTGTCGTAGGCAAAGCTAATTCTAAACTACGATTCATGCGTCGTATTTTGAGAAGTTGTAATGCTCATACAAAGGAAATAGCGTATAAAACACTAGTGAGTCCGCATTCGGATTACTGTTGTGGAGTTTGGGATCTATATCGCAAGGGATTGATTGACACGTTAGAGAAATTACAGAAGAGAGCCGCTCAATTCGTGTCTGTTAGTTACAATCCTCACGAGAGTGTCACGGAGTTGATAGGTGGGCTGGGCTTGGATTGTTTGGAGGACAGGAAGCGTCGTTTTCGTTTAAATTTGTTGGAGAATATGCCAAAATCTCTAATTTACGAGTGCCAAACTATTTAGGTGACAATGATAGGAGGGAAAAGATTAGAGAAATAAGGTGGCGTACTGATACTTTTATGTATTGTTTCTTTCCTCGTTCTGTTCGGATTGGAATGCACAGAGTTAGGATTGGTGCTTAGCACCCTCTGCCACCCACAATATTTATGAACTTCAGAGTATAGATGTACGTAGATGTAGATGTAAACACAGAAAGCTGTGCCGGAGGTAAAGGTCCATTTAAGGTCCTTTGGAGATCCCGGCCGAGATCACATTCAAATCAGGTACCTTTGAATCTCCAGTGGGATCACTTAACCACTGAGCCACCACGCCACTCAATTGTCGTACGTTAAAAAATGTGCCAGGATTGTAGTCTCTGGAAGAGCTGCTTCCGATAAGCGAAATCGTATGTTTGTAGACTTGAGATATCACGGAAGAGATATTACTAAGCTGTACCAGCACTTTATGGATAGTGTTGACGTCGGATCAGAGTGAAAAATGTTTCAGTTAACACTTAGAGACAGTTTTGTTTCCTTTCGACTCACTTTTGTGAACATGCAGGTTTTTTTCGTATTAATGATACGAATTTTGATGGAAGGTGCAGAAAAACGTAAGTACCAATCTGAGATGTGGAACCTCCGTTCGGAATCGACTGAGTCGCAGTACATAAACCAAACTTCTTTTCTATTACCAACAAAGGAATTGATCTATATAATATTGAATAAGGGGCGCTCAACCTGGGAGGTTCGAACTGAGTAATTGTGTATCTATGGAACACTTGCTTCATGTTGGCAGTGCCAAAGTTTTGCTGTGTTGGCAGAGCCGTTTTTTTGCCTCACATGCGACTGTCACTGTCAGCGTGATTGAGAACAGACTTAAAATTTGAAGCTGTAACGGAGTTTTTATATTTTAATTTATAATTGCAATTGATAGCGAGAACATGCAGGAAGCATAAGGTTAAGATGATTATTTTACACTTTTTTAGATTTGACAGTGAATAAAAATGACAATTTTGTCACTGATAATATTCAGTCACGTATCAAGCATGGTGGGCGAGTGGTAACGCTCTGGCCTCACATTCGGGAGGACGCAGGTTCGAATCTCCGTCTGGCCGTCCAGATTTGGGTTTTCCATGATTTCCCTAAATCACTCAAGGCGAATGCCGGGATAGTTACTCCAAAAGGCCATGGCCGAATACCTTCCCTTTGCTTGCCCTCACTCCGTTCCCGCCTCTCATGATCTTGATGTCAATGAAGCGTAATTCTATATGCAATAAAGCATCCAATATATATGTCTCCTGGATCAATGTAGATTCTGAAAGGTTTCCGACTAATATACATTTCCATAAATACCAGAATGAAGTGTCTGCAAGCCAAGTCTGACTCAACTACTTTAATTAAAAACGAAGTAAGGATTGTCATTAAATTTTTTCACAGTAACAAATATGTGTTTTGTAGTAAGACATTAGCCACACATTATCATTACATCTGTTTTGGAGGAGTGTTTCGCTTTGTGCCTTCGATTATGTTATTTTTCGGTGCTATTAGTATTGGTGTTAAGGGTCGAAGTTAAGTGAACCAAGGCGAACAAAAAAAAGTTACGTCCTAATTAATGAATAACCTTTCTTAGTCCTTGATAGGGGATCTGGAAAGTCTGTTCAGTTCACTGCCATATATGAAAAGAAACAACAAACCTTATATATCTCCTTTGTCTCGCAGATAATCTTTCAGCTAAGTCATCTTTAATTTCTGTGCGCAAAAGCAGTTATTACAGCTTACTAAAACGAGTCGCTGGAAAGCAATAAGTGAAAGGTGTGTAATGGCTGAGTAATTGGCGTCCGGCCCGTGCTCAGTGAATTAGAAACTGACAAATTTATCGTTCACGCTATTCCGCCATCTGCCGATAGCATCGCAGCAATTCGACAGATGAAAATCTTTAAACACGTGTTCCTTAAGAGATTCGACGTTTTTAATTACTGCTTTCGCCAGCATGGCGCGATTTATAGCTGAGAAGGTTAAGGTCGAGGATCGTATTTGTTCAGCCCCAACGTTGTATCGCAACCAAATAACTCACGGATCGGATCTTAGACGCGCTGCGAGCCAACTAAATACACAGTTTGCGGTAAACCTCTTTTTTGTATAGAACGATCAGAGAACCGTTAGTTACTTTTTTCTCCGTCTTAACCTCATAAAACTGTTATTCAGTTTCAGGATAAATACACTGGTTCAGGAATCTCTGCACTACTTCAGATGCGGATACGGTGTTTAATTTCAGATAAAGAAAAAGAACCTAACTTATTCCGCAACCCGAAAGTTGGTTGGATTCTGCGGAAGGAGGCTACTAAGCCATTGAGTCAGAGGTAGGACGGCCAGTTCCTTTCCTCTGGGATCTGCAGTTTAACGTGGAATCCGAGCGACTGAACGTCCTGGCATAGCTCATATGATCAAACACAAATTGCAAAATTCCTGCTCCCAATAATCGATACTTTGAAAAGTGGTACATTCATCGTGTGATAATAAAAGATTGAGAAATTAAACGTTGCCTAAAATAGCTTCCACCAAGAAAAACGAATATTGTCAATATGCTGAGTAGGTGGAAAAACAGCCTGGGATCTGAAATAAGGCAAAATACTTTTTTTTTTTTTTTTTTTTTTTTTTAAAAAAAAAGTTGCTGACAATTATGATTACTACTTGTTGAGGTGTCAACCCATTTTTCCATTATTTTTTTCTCTATTTGTGGTTTCTTTTTTTACGTTACTCAGTTTGCTGCAACAAAATTAAACATTTTGAAGTATTAGACAATGCTATAAAAGCAAATTTTTGTTCTTTTTGATTGATGAATGTGTTTCTTAGGAAGATCACATATACACGTTACTTTACTGCTATTTTTAGAGTACTTATATTTTTTAGTTTATTAGCAGTTCCGTGAGACTGCCACTGCAAAACACACACACACTACTAACTGCAGTAGTATATTATATATTATTTACAGAAGACGATTTGTCTTTTTTTTGTGACATACCCCTTTTCTCCCTTGATCAACGTCATTATCCCAAGACCAAACTCGATGAATAAGCTACATTTTAAAGATTAAGTTCTCCGCTTCAGATGACTGTTATTTTCGAGTTTGTTTATAATTCGAAACCTGGAGATCGAAGGTTCGAATCGCCGTCCGGCCATTTCGATTTTCTCGTGGTTTCTCGAAATCACTCGAGGGCAAATGCTGAGATGGTTCCTTCAAAAGGCCATAGTAGAATTTCTTCCAGTTTCTTGCTCTCAATCCTTTCTCACCTCTAATGACCTCTGCGTCGACGATGGTTAAACTCAGAAGGAAAAAAAAGATCATTCTCCTTTATCAGTCCATGCATTATTAATTTTCCCCTAGGGATTTTCCGACTAGTACCGTAACTTTAACATCACTTGATATTAATTTTACTTACAATTGTTTGTTAGTAAATTTCAGTTGCATGATGTCATATATACAGTATAATAGCATTCAGCTTGTGCTTTCTTCAGCATTTCTCCAAGTTTATTGAAACCTTTTCTTTTCATGATTTTTATAGAAGTTTCAAAAATTATCAGATAATATGATATATTCCCTCAAAGCACTGTAACATTATGTACTAACAACGGGATCTCCCTCGAAACCATTATTAATTTCATCTTCTTCTCGAGCCCACGAGTGTGCACATTGTGTCTTTCACACAACTGCTCCGTGAATTTCTTCAATTTGACCGCCCTTGCTGCTGACTGTGAGTTCTAGGATGTTTCCCTACAGAAACTCTGACGACATTACAGCTTCGTATTCCATAACTTGTGTCTGATGTACGTCACTGCTGTGGAGGATACTGATGTATCTGGTTCTCCGAGCAGAGGAGATGGCTCTCCGGTTCCGAGGCGGGGAAAGTGCGAGTAATGATCGCCTTTTAGACCCGGAATGTGGGCCGGCATTAACATAAATTTATGGGACCACCAGAGAGGCTGCTCTCTACACAGTTGGGAGGAGCCACAGACCAAGTGTGGTCCCCGACCACGGTATCTGGATAGGCTCACTGGTCCACGAGCCTCTCTGCCTAACGAGAAGGATCAGTTTAGAATGTAGGTCTCGGCAGGAATTTTTATTGCCAAGTTAACTAACCTTCACCTCTATAAATATTTGCTTGGATCATGTGAAAATACCTGGGTGACCGATCTGCGCTCCGCGTCTTTCGATTTCTGTTCATGAAAATCTATAGAGACGCTTGTGAGATATTAATTTCACCTATTATCAAGAGTTTCTCGTATAATAGTATTAGACTGATTTTATATATATACTAACGGAGTTCCCGGCGTTGCCCGGTATAGTTGGCGTAGTTTTATTTACCCGTACCCTATTTTTATTCCCGCAAAACATTTGTACAAAGTTTCGTAATATAGGCTGAAGTTTATTTGCACGTATACATTTTCATTCGTTCCGAAAAGATTCATGTATATCAAGCTTCGATAATTTGGTTAAGAAATTTCATTACTGAACAACCCTAGATTATGTTAAAAACTCACATTTGATTCACTTGCGAAGTGAATGGATATACTTGTGGCTCGAAACTCCAGATCCTTTAACTCTGCAGATAAAATATCAAAAGTGAATAAGAAATAATATTATCGTAAACAAAAGACTAATGCTGAAGGCCAGAGATATTGTCCAGAGATCGTGCTTAAAGAAAATCTCTGTTGTTTTTACGGCTATCTATGTCGTTTAAAAATTGATATCCCGAATTAAAGGAAAGAATACTTCAAGCTATGGCTTTTAAAAATTGAATATATCGAATTAAAAGAAAGAATACTTAAAGTTTTGTTTAGTGTGCAAAATAGTTATTACTATAAGTTATCTTATTGCTTTAATTAAAGGCTATGGTCAGAGACATTGTGTTTAGTGCGGAGTATGCGGCATTTAGTGATTCCTCCAGTGGAATTTCTCACTATACGTTCAGAATTTCATTTAATGCTCCAACATTATTTAACGTTGAAACATAAGACATGCCAGACAAGTGAATTAAGATTCTAAGCTTTAAAACGGTGAAAACTCCATTGAAATCTGCCCCGTAGTTTCCGAGTGTTTATACGACCAATATGTCCGGTTTCCGTTTTATAGATATAGATATTGCGCTTTTTTTTTAAGAATGTCACCTATGTTAATCATTTCTTTTTGTAGAAGAGTCTTGAAAAAATTAAGATTAAATCGTTTCATTAGCGTTGTATTTTAAAGAAGTAACAGAAATATATTTTGTAGCTATGAAACAGATAAAGGAATTTCCTGTTGGGACAGGAGAACAAGAGGTCGTTGTTCTCGTGTGTTGGACGCATCACGGGTTGGGTTGAGACCTGGCGAGGGTCAGTTCCTGCGGCATTGTGGACAGATTGACAAGTGGATGGAGCCCCAGATTTAACAAGATGATCCAAAATTCAAGACAGCGTCTAAGGTTTTCGTTTCTTTTCTGTTTCTGTAAACCAACAGGGGCCGAAGGAGTCTTCTGCATGGGAGGCGACGGACGCCGTGAACGTGGGCATTCGGGCCGAAGTCACCGACGCGACGGGGTGATTTGGCTGGCTCACCGCCAGGAGCAAGTGCTTTAGTGCGCCACAGATAGCGCCAACCTGCATAAGTGTGTTATGATAGATGCTTGGATGGTGAAGCCACACTGCTATGTTGTGTCACTGGTGGAATTATGTGTCGTGTGTGGACAGATGCGGCTCGTGCTGAATAGCTGCAAACGACGGCAATTAGCGTTGATTAACTTTAAAAAATGCATTGAATTTCAATTTCGGGTGATCCTGAAACGCCTCTGGCAGGGACATCTGCATGGTAAAAGAGGTTCTCAATGTTCTAATATTTTGATGCTAGCTGGAAAACTATATGCCGCCTTCTAAATTTCAATAATTAATGTAATGTTTTTATTATTTTTTCTTATAACTATCGTTATTTGTGGGTAAAGTAAATAAAAAATTTGGAATTTAATATTTGCTTTTTCTGTAAATTCAAAGAAAAAATCCACAAGGTTAGCATTATAATATCATAAATAATTTAATTATGAAAATTAATAATTAGTTATCCAAAGTCAAAATTTTTAATCGCTTTTTATTCATTGTAACAGTCTTGGGTGCGTGAAGTTTGATTAAAATTAAATGTTTTTCTTAAAGGCGTCCCGGGTATTTTGAAAAGCCTTGTTCTAACCAAAGAGAGACTCAGTTAACAAGAGTAGGCTCACTGGCAACTGAAATACTACACGATGCCGTTACAGCCGTTCCTGAGATATCCAATAGAAGAATTGCTCTATTCGTTAAACCCATTTCAAAGATATCAAATACATACAAGTATTTTTCGTTTAAAGATATAATAAAAATGTCATTTTTTCAAGGCTGTCACCTATGTTATTAATTTTTTTAAATGTTAGCTGCGTGAAGTTTGATTGAAGATAAACGTTTTTCTCGAAGTTTTCATAGGCATTTTGAAGTTCCTTGCTCCAACCTAAGAGCAACTTAGTTAACAACAGTAATCTTACTGGTACATGAACCTTCTATGAAATGGCTTTAGTGTCGTTTCTGAGATACCAAACACTCTACAAGAATTGCTCGCTTTTTGTATGACCGCGTTTTTGGCTAGAATACACCCATTTATATAAACTTTAAAAGCAAAATGTTGTCTAAGTAAGAACTTTCATTCAAATCATTAAAGCAATTTCTGAGATACCATATATATATATATATATATATATATATAAGAATTGCTCGTTTAAAGATATAAGATATGTTTGGATGCTCCCTGATGAGGGTTCCACATAATACTGTAGGACCCGTACTGTTAGTAGGGTTACCGGTCTAGGTAATGCACTTGAAATAGAAACTCCATCACATGATTCCCAATACATCCTTCGAGAACACCGTGCCAACGTTTTAAAATGTATCACTATCTTTTCTTTAAAAAATACTACCATCTACAGGCATTGTCCAGCTGGAAGACCTAGGTGCACAGTCGAAAACCTCACGTTCATTGACCTTGGTTAACATATCGTCGACTTCGAAATGGCAGGTTTAAGCACTGACGCTCTCCAACGGGTGAATAATCACCTTCACGCTTAGGACCTTGGTAAACACATTGTCGACAGGCTTAAACGCCGACCGCTCCAAAACGACTGACAAGTCACCCTCACGTACAGAGATCTTGGTGAGTAGGTTGCAAGGTAGTAATAAAAGGTTTCAAAAATCTGCACTTGTTGGAGAGAGTCATGAGGAGATGTACGAGAGAAGTACAGGAACTGGGTTGCAAAACATTTGTCAGACCATTACTTGAATATGGTGGTGAAGTATGGCACCCACATTTTGAGTATCAAATACAGGAGTTGGAGAGGACGCAAAATGGGGCTGCTAGATTTGTTTCTGGAAATTGCCGCAGAACGCAATCAGTAACAGATATGACAAGAGAGCTGGAATGGGATTCATTGAAAGACAGGAGGAGGGTGAAGAGGGTCATGGGAGTGTTCAAGGTGTATATTGATGATGAGGCATGGAATGATATTGGTGTAAGAATTAAAAGTAATGCATGGAAGGGAAAAGATGACCATGACCACAAGCTGGCACTAGATTTCAGGCACAAGGGTGTAGGAAAATCTCTGTTATAGGTAAACGTGTCAGGGATTGGAATAAGTTACCAAAGGAAATGATGAATAATTTACCAAAACATTGAAAGAATTTAAAGTTGACATTTGTAGAGGGTAAATATAGATGGGTGCAGGATAGGGGGAAAACATGTGTAGGGAAATTGCCATCGGAGCGTGCCCTCCATTGCAGTTAAATAAAATAATTAAACATATTGTCGACTTACGAGTATTGGTTGTCGATTAACAACTCTTCTTATTCCCTGCTCTTATCCCGCTGTTGCAGGGTGGCTATTTCAGGATGCAATGTGTTTGGGATTTTGCCGTTTGTCGCTTATCCTGTTGCCTCCTGAGGATTAAAGTTCTGTTGTCATCTGTCTACGAAATTTGTAACTATGTTCTGTGTCCAGTATGTGTATTATAGTTTGTGTAATGAGGCGGACATTGGAGCCCATCCCGACGGTGGTAGTGGAAAACCGTCTAAAATACGCCATCTGCACGGCCGGTGTCCAGGTCTCGATACTGCCGCGTATTAACTCACCGATCTAGCGTTCGGCGCCTTAGCCACACTGGCGAGTATTATGTCGATTAACAACACTGTGTTAAAACATAAATAATTTGCCATATTGGACCACGGCACAAAATGGCTATGTTTGGCTACAGCAACTATCGGAAGAGGCCACCGCAGAGCAATCTCTGCGGAAACCACACAGCCTTATCTACGCGTCACGGTGGAGCTAGAGACATCTCTTTCTTTCCGCTGCCGAATATAACGTTAACAGGCTAAGCCTCGGACGGTTCTCGGGAATTTCATCCGCTGGTCTTGTTCAAGTTAAAAATGCGGAAAAATAGAAAACTAATGTTAATCGTGGAACAAATTTAAAGAAAGATACTGAAAATTTGGGAGACCGAGTAGCTCAGGCCGTAAAGCGTCTTTCCTCGAAGCTGAACGTCCGGAACAGCCTCTCAGGACCACTCAGCCCGCCATCAAATTAGTACTGTGTGGGAAACTCCGTGGGAAGGTAAAGAGAAAGGTGCGGGCCGTGTCACCGACCACGGCACGTCCACTCCAGTGCCTACGGTCAGGAAGTAGGAATGCGGAGCTCTACCTCCGCTAATCCTACGGGAATACGTCTTGAAAGCTATGAAAACCCACTGCTTTTTCCCTTTACCAAAAATTTAGTAGCATCCAATCGGTGAAAAAAGATTCAATGGATGAATTAATACAATCATATAGTGAAAGAAGGTACGGGCGAATTTGTTAGAGATCATAACCAAAAACAAATAAGGCAACAAGGAAATAACTTAGAAAAAAGAAGTGTACTGAAACGAATTAAAACAGAAAATCGTCGGATCCATGAGGTATTCCTGTCAAGCAGTTAAAAATGCACAGACTGTACAGATAGAGATGGTGAAAGACTTATTTAATAAATGTTTAGTTGAAGTAGACAATATGTATCTTGAATTGGCCACCAAGAACGCTTTCTCTTTGACCGTTTGTCAATGTACTCCTTTGTGCGTGATGATGTCAGCAACGACTAGTAGTAGCCAGGGGAAAGTCGCAAGTTAGTTTAGAAGTGGACACGCTTCCTCTCCAAATGAACATTTAAATCGCTGGATTAGGTCAGTTAGCTTAGAAGTTATAGAAATCTTGAAGTGTGCCCATTTCAGTCCCCAACATACAAAGTTTAAGACGATCATAATACTTGTTCTTATGATTCCATGACCAATTCCAGGCGTAGATGGTTGTCATGGAGGATGTACCCTGCGGTGGTAACTCTGCTGGGAAGATGAACTGGGGTGGTGTTACTGTATGTGTGTCCAGTATACAGTGTTGTATGAAATGAGAGATGAAAGAGGGAGAGGGTGAAACAAGGTGTCGATCCATTCAGGCCTACTCTTCCGAAAACCACCTGTTGCCGCAAGGTTCAATGTCCCCATCCGACGGACGACTCACCACTCACCATCACCGTATGGCCTTGCTGAATACACACTGCGGAGAGTTTTGGGATTTAATCCAGGACTCTGCTGCTCAATGTGGTGAGTGTATACCACCACGTCTCCTACCTTGCTGGCCAAGTAGTGATGGGGAACATCTCTTCCACAGCCAGGGCTCGAAGCAGCTAACCCCATGTCACCATCACGGTGCCGCAACCAACAGAAACAACGGGGCGGGTGATCAGAGTGAGTTTCCAGCTGTGCATGGCGCCGGGAGGAAGGTGCAAGGAGGAACACTTGCACCCCCCTCCCCCTGCTATGAAAGAAAATACACAGGAAAAGATTAAGAAACAAACATTTTATTATTATACTCACTATTTGAAGAATAACTTAAGGCGCCTAGGTTGTTGTCCAAATTTGTTCAACGCCTTGTCAATAAATTCATTGTCCTTAGTTGATAAGTAATAAGTGTTATATATAATGTATAAAAAATATTCAGATGCACCTCCCTTAAAGTAGTCGGCGCTCATGCAGCTGTGGCAGTAATATACAGTATTTACAATAAAGCAAATATTTCTGAAATGACTATCAAGGAATAAAGAGACGCACTATGTATTTATTGATTTGTAAAGGCTCGTGATACAAGCTCAACAAATAAATACTTTGAAGTCCTAAAGAAACTCAAAAAAAGGAGTTGTGTCTGCACTTTTGTACAATTACATCATGACCAACAATGAAGCTTAAAAGATCAAAGAATCAAGAAAAGAATGTATCAGTCCCTACACATTAGTTCAGAGTTAACTGCAGTACATATTGCAAACCTGCGAAATGAGAGAAAGGGATCGACGAAACTGTACAAGTGGATTTCTTACGAAGAAGTGGAACAGTATCAGATTAGAATACATACAAAAGTTAAGCATGGTCCTCAACACGAAGGTTGGTTG
This sequence comes from Vandiemenella viatica, assembly GCA_031002005.1. Taxonomy (NCBI): domain Eukaryota; kingdom Metazoa; phylum Arthropoda; class Insecta; order Orthoptera; family Morabidae; genus Vandiemenella; species Vandiemenella viatica. The sequence goes on from JARYHS010011408.1 coordinate 25,639,539, forward strand.
GAGCCTCCCGAACGAGCTATACGTACTAAGCCGAGTACGAGAGGTAGGATGGCCAGTTCCTTTCCCTCTTACCTCCAAATCACGTAAGCTTTCTGGCGTACTTCACATTATACAGCAAGCTGTGCCAGAGTTGGAGATCGGATTAAAGATAGTAGAAAATCCCAGCAGAGAACGGGATACGAAAAGGGGACCTTTCGATCTCCAGTCAGAAGTCAAAACCACTCAGCCAGGAGACCGACCATAGAAAACATATAAAAATATTTAATGAATGTGACTGAAAAATAATTGATGCAACAGGCATCGAGATGTGAGAGTTTCTCACAGGAGAGATAGCTCAGCAAAGTTTAGGAAAGGCAAACAATGGAAAAAATCTAAAGAAAAATAAACAAAAAAATTATTTATTATCTGTCCTTTCGAATAGTTCGTTCTCTGAGTCCATAAGGTACAATTAATTTTCATTTCTTATCTGCGAAAAAATTTTTAATAAAAAAAAATTTCCACTACAACACTGAGAATTACCACAAAATACTCCTCAAACTACTATTTATCAAAATTTAAAAAAATGAAATTATAAACAATGAAGTTTATTCATTGCTGGCATGCGTTGAAGAATGTACAAATAGGTCAATAGAGATATTCACAACAGAACATTTCAGGAAAATCGAGGGAAAGAAAGGCAATTGTACCGTGTGGGATGCAACCGGCATATAATTTGCAGGAAACGAATTTAAATATAAAATTAATGTATTCGATATTGGAATTATTTTCCGAATGGATGTATTTTAGCACAAAAGAACACAGCCAATAATAAGAACATCGTCTTGCTGTCTGAGAGCAATACCATCCATCTCTGTCGCGACGTGATAACGTTTCTACGAAGACGGGACCGTATTCCAGCACCGGGTTTGACGTGGGCCGGGACGACCGCTGTAAACACTTCTGCTGAAGGCCCGCAGTCTGTTTGCGTCCTCAGTCCTTACATGGCCCACCCGTCGCCCGGTGGATTCCCGTCACTTATCACTAACCTCAAAACATTGCCTCTGCGTCAATGGGAACGTGAGCGGATGCGACTTCTTCCTCGTATTTTGTCGAATCTGCAGGAATACCACGGAATAGCATCTTCTTCAAAGCAACAAAGAAATTTTATTACAAGACATTCTATGAAAAATACTGTTTGCGGTGGACGGATGTTAAAAATGAAATGTTTGCATTAACAATCAACTGTGCGTCATTTTTATAGGTGTAGAATTTATCAGCATTCGCTGAAGGTCTAGTGAACTCCTCCCAAAACCAAAATCAATTTTACTAGAAGCTTCAAAAACTACCATTGCTTGGATTAATAGTTATGGGAGGAGTTTTATAACGGATTATTTTCAATCATGAGAGTGTAATCCTTACGGTAAAACATTAGAAGATACTTGTAAAACTCCTACTTTTCATGATAGACAAAATTAGACTAAGTTGGTAATTATGTAAAGTAATAAAGCAATATATGAAAGTTTTTAACCGGCCTCAAAAAAGGAGGAGGTTCTCAATTCGTCTGATTTTTTTTTTTTTTGGATGTATGTTCAGCGATATCTTCGCCAATTTTGAACCGATTTAAATGAAATTTTTATAGTGGATAGAGTATGCCTCCAAAGTGGTCCCATATGAATTTAATTGAGAAACCACCCCTTCTACCCCTTTACACCCCTTAACTTTTATACAAATCCACACTTTTTATCCGATTTTGATGGTACTTTGGAAATGTATAGTAAAAAATAAACAGAAAAATACTGTCAACTTTTGGTTTGAAAAACCCGAACCCCTCTCCCCCTATACAGCCCTTAATTTTTGCCAATGTTCTTTATACAAAGCTAAAGTCGACACCATTTAACTGATCTCCATTAAAGTTGGTATATACATGTAATTTTTCATGAAAAGGTTTCTGACCCAAAAAAATAAAAAAAACACCCCTCTCTCACTTTACACCCCTTAATTTTTATACAAACCCACATTTTTTATCCGATTTCAATGGAACTTTGGACATGTATAGTTAAAAATAAAGAGAAAAATGCTGTCCAAATTTAGTTTGAAAAAACTGAACCCCTCTCACCTTATCCACCCCTTAATTATTGCCAATGTTCTTTATACAAAGCTAAAGTCGACACCATTTAACTGATCTCCATTAAAGTTGGTATATACATGTAATTTTTCATGACAAAGGTTTCTGACCCAAAAAAAACACCCCTCTCTCCCTTTACACCCCTCAATTTTTATACAAACCCACAATTTTTATCCGATTTCAATGGAACTTTGGACATGTATAGTTAAAAATAAAGAGAAAAATGCTGTACAAATTTGGTTTGAAAAAACTGAACCCCTCTCACCCTATCCACCCCTTAATTATTGCCAATGTTATTTATACAAAACTGTAGTCGACATCATTTAACTGATCTCCATTAAAGTTGTCATATACATGTAATATTTCATGGACTAGGTTTCTGACCAAAAAATAAAAAAGCCACCCCATCTACCCCTTAATTTTATAGAAGCCTATATTTCATATCTGATTTTGATTGAACTTTGCCAATGTATACTTTCAAACAAACAGAAAAATCTTGTGAACATTTGGTCTGCCAAGGTTCAACCCATCTCCCTCCTACCAATCCCTTAATTTTTGACAATTTTTTTTTTGTATATAAAAAGCTACAGTCGCCACCGTTTGACCTATTACCATGAAAGTTGGCGCTTATATGTATTTTTTCACGAGGAAGGTTTCTGACCAAAAAGTCAAGAAAACACCCCCACTCCCCATTAAACCATCTAATTTCTATTCAAACCCACAGTTTTTATCCAGTTAGATAGAACTTAGCAAACTTTTACTGGAAAACAAAGAGAAAAATAATGTCAGCTTTTGGTTTGCAAAAACTGAACCCTTTTCCCCGTTTCCGCCCCTTCACTTTTGTCAATTTTCTTTTTGAAAAGCTACAGTTGACACCATTTGACCGATCTGTATGAAAGTTGGCACAGATATGTATTTTTTTTATGGAAAAGATTTCTGACCAAAAAATAAAAAAAAAACTACCCTAGCTCCCCTTTTACATCCCTTCATGTTTGTACAAACACACATTTTAATCCGATTTCGGTGGAACTTCGCATGTGTATACTTCAAAGCAAATAGAAAAAAAAACATACTACTCACATTACTTTGACAAAAACACAAACCCTATTCCCCTTTCTACCCCTTTAATTACTGTCAATGTTCGTTATATAAAGTTACCGTTTCTATTTGATTTTGAAGGCAGTATGCACATGTATATTTCAAAACAAACAGAAAAATACTGTCTGCATTTGGTTTAGAGAAGCCAAACCTCTCTCCCCCTTTCCTCCCCTTTAATCTAGACAAAGCACAGTTTCTATCTGATTACTGAAGAAAATTTGCACACATATACTTTAAAAAATACATAACAATTGTGTTTAAATTAGGTTGCAGAAGCCCAACCCCTCTTCCCTTCTACCCCCACCCCTCCTAATTTTCAATGATCTTTATAAATACCTAACGTTTTCATCAGATTTCGATGGAACACTGCAAATGTATACTTAAGAGCAAAGAGAAACATTCTGTTTACAAAACCCAACCGCTCACTCCCTTACCCCATTTTATTTTTGTAAATGTTCTTTACACAAAGCTACAGTTTTTATCTGGTTTCGATGGAACTTTGCACATGCATACTTTAAAACAAACAAAAAAATACTGTCCACACTACCTTAGCAAAAACCAAACTACTCTTCACCTCCACACCCCTTAATTTTTTTTTATTTTTTTTTATACAAATCTAAAATTTTTACATGATATCAATAGAAATTTACAAACGTATATTTTAAATCAATCAGGAAAGACAGTCTACATTTGGTATAGAAAAGAACAATCCCTCTTCTCCTTTACCCCCATCGTTTATAATTTACAAAATCCACAGTTTTAAGTACCGTCAAAATCAATTAATCTAAAATGTATGTGTCCTAATGTTTCAACATGTACTTCAGATTTCAATTTGGACCCCGATCTTTTACGTTGTGGAAACCAATTAAATATCTGTATTTTCTATGTGGTGCCGGAACGAACAGATATATTCCAGAGACTGATTTGTGTATGTGGTATGTATTAATGCCCAGATGTTACATGTTTCGACTGTCGAGCAGCAGCTTAAACAGATGTTATGATTAGATCGAAACACAGCCTGGATCAAAATGTTAACTGACATTCCGTAACACAGCATCCAATTCCCCCCATTCTGAAAGTTGTTGTAACGGCAGATTTTTTTAAAAAAAAGCATTCGCTTTAACCACTGAGCTACCAGGAAGTTCGCAAAATGAGAACTTCTGAGGCATATTTAAATACAAATTAAGTATAATACCACTAAAAATTTAAAAATAAAATAATTGTTTAAAAAACATAAAAACCGCCTTCAAAAAAAGGGCACTAAAAATTTTAAAATAACTTTATACCTTGCTTAGAGGAAAGTAAATTTAAATGGACAATATTTTATATAACTGTTATTGAAATTTTTACATTAATTAGTTATTTTTGGAGTCGGTGCCAGCCAAAGCAAGAGAAACAAAAAGATAAAAACAATAATACATAAAAATCATGTTACTACTTATCTACAATTAATTCTAGAAACATTTTTCAACAAAAGTGAAACATATAGATGATACACCGATATTATACTAATTATAAAGTATTTACTGCCAACTGAAACTCTAGCGCCAAAGATATGCCTGGATAACCAACGAGGCCGAGCCGCAGATAACATACCGTTAATTTGTTTCCCTAAGCTGTCTCCCGCAATAAAACTATCTTTCTCATGACATGCTGTAAAATATTTTGAATTTTTGTTTGTACTCTCGGTTCGCCACGAACACCAAATATAGTTCAGTAATTCGATCTGCGCGATCTGAGAGCTGGCACCGACTCCAAAAATAACTAATTAATGTAAAAATTTCAATAACAGTTATATAAAATATTGTCCATTTAAATTTACTTTCCTCTAACCAAGGTATAAAGTTATTTTTAAAATTTTTAGTGCCCTTTTTTTGAAGGCGGTTTTTATGTTTTTTAAACAATTATTTTATCATGTTATGAGAGACTGAAAAAAATACGAAGGACACAATAATATAGGGCAGATGAATTGTCAATGGTAAAATGGTAATTAATACTGTGAAAACGGCTGTGTTATGTTTATTTTGTAAAGTATGTTATAAGAAATATTATAAGTCATGTATTGAAGTTTTGTTCAGAGGAAAGAATAAATACGATGTATACAATCAAATGCAGACTAAATCAATACTGAGAGGTAAAGGAGGAAAACTGCCAAGTCTCTGAAGGATAACTACTCTTTTATTTTTTATCTGCTTAACGTCTCTCTAACAGCGAGGTCTTTAGAGACGGGAAAGGATGGGGGGCAAGGAATGTGAAGGAATTCGGCCATGGCCTATTGAAGGAAGCATCCCGGCATTGCCTGGAGTGATTTGGGAAACCATGGAAAACCCAAATCTGGATGCCCGGACGGGGATTCGAACCGCCGTCCTCCCGAACGCGAGGCCAGAACGCTAGCCGTTACACCACCATGCTCGGGATAACTATTCTATTTCAGGTTGTTCGAAGCTGAATTTGAACTAAAACCGTTAACCTACTACAGATATGGAGGCAAAGATGATGATCTTCGGTTTAAGGAAATAGTGCTTGTTAAATAAATAAATTGTTTTTTATTTCAGTTCTAGGCACTTCATATGCCGATGATTTTTTTGTATTTTGATTTTTTTTTAAGAAATACGGTACATTTTATCATTTATCCTTTCACACGACATACAACCTTTCTTTAACGTTTATAATTTTGGAACGAGTAATCCAACTTTTAATCAGTTTTCTTTAAATTGTGGGTACATTTTCGGCCAGCTTTAAGTCCATATTTAATTGATATTTAGCAATGTCGATTTTACTCAAGTAGTTTGATAAAAACTGGTATAAATAGTAATGAGGATTGCAAAGATATTGGTGGAAGAACTAGGAGTAGAACATGGAAGGGAATAGATGTTCACGAACACAAGTTGGTATTTGATTTTAGACATTAGGCAGTGGGGAAACCCTCCCCGTTTAAGGGAGTCAGGCATTGAAATTAATTACCGAGCGATATGATTAAAAATTCACCTAAAAAACTGAAAGAATTTAAAATTTTACTTGTGAAAAGATGGGTTAAAAATTTTATTTAAAGAATTCAAGATTAAAAAAAAATAGGAAAATAGATATGTGAGGAAATTACCACTTCGGCATACAGTATGCTCCATGAGAATTAAATTAAAAGGCTACCTTTTTATCAAGGCCTATACTATTGTCATTAATGTGTCATGCATAAATAAAAAAGCTCTGTTTATTAAGATTATGGTAGAGAATTAACGGAATATTCTTATTCTCTTGATTATTATATGTGATTCACAGGTCTTAAACATCAAAAGAATTCCCAAATATCATGCAGTCCTTTGTACAAGATTACGTAACTAGCTATCAAATACATTATTACTATAAAAAGAAACACACTACAGCTATCAATCAAAGACGCCCCCACCCACGGTGAAGGTCAGATACATCATACATATATTTATAATTCAAATAGAATAATGCTGATTTTATGCGAACGAGACTTTGAAATACTACTTTGAATATAGACTGATAGGTCAGTGCAATATGGTTAGAGAAAAAAAACATCGGAGTATGTTACCTCTTGCTTACACAACAAAGGTCATGCAATGCAGTGAGTCACGGTTGACATTAAGTCATGTATCATGCGGCAGTGTCTAATAGCTTTCGATGAATATTCATTCCTTTCATCCTAGACAAATTTGGTAACTATTTAATCTCATCGATTATGGTAGCTTATATTTCCTTGTTACCCTTCTCGCACTTCTTTGCATTTATAAAAAATCTAGAGATTTTATGCTGCATGTAGCCAACTATAACCGTTTACGACTATGGAAACGAGTACTTCTTCGGTGTCTTTTTTATTTACCCACTAAATTGTATTATCTTCCTCCATGCACCGCCGATAGACAATAATGAATAGTTTCAACTTTATATTATCTAAAAGAGTGGTAAAAATTAGTTGTATAACAGTATCACCCTCCAGTGCTTCAGGAACAACACCATCGAAACAAAATTGAAAGAAAGACTACATCACCGAGCGTGGTGCGGGAGCGGAAACGTTCTTGTCTCGCATTCGGGAGGACGTGAGTTCGAATCGCATTCGGGCCATCGAGATTTCAGTTTTCCATGATTTTCCGAAATTACTCCAGGCAAATGTCATGATGGTTCCTTGAAAATACCATGGCCGAATTCATTACCGTTCTTTGCCCCAGTCCTTTCCCGCCCCTAATGACGTCGACGTGACGTAAATCCATAAGCAAAAATAAAAAAATATAAAAATAAAAACAAAACAAAAAACACACATACAAACACGAAGATGGGACGTTAACATTAAACTTCATGTTATATATTATTTTTTAATCTGAGGTGAAGATCTATTGTGAGGGAGGGATCTTGAGCTCAGGACAGTCGTACAGTAGCACTTGTTCGAGGCATGGTTAGATTTCAATCCACGTGACTTATCTTGCTGGAGTGACGCGTTCAGTAAAATATGTACAGGGGCATACAGTAAACTATCCTCGTAACATGTTTAGCTATACTCATAGCTGAAGAAAACACGACTTCTTGAGGATGCGTTACAGCCAAACATAACTTCACACAAGGACACTGATGTGTGAAACCTCTCATCTACACGCTTAATGGGCATTTCTGATGTCTCCCTGTTTCTAGTACGATTTTGGCCTTAAGGACACTAGCACCCCTGTTGGGTTCTCGGCACCTAATCGCAACGCAGTTGGAATCGGTAAAAAGATTATCCGTGATGGATCTTCTGTTTTGGGCGAATTTTATTTGAGAGTGAGTTCGCAATAATTGCGGTGCCACAGTGTATTAAAGGCTGTTTCAAATCGCGCTATCGAAAATCGTCCAACCTGCATGTGCTTTTGGTAAATTTTAATTAGTCTTCTTCTTCTTTTTCACCAACTTTTCCCAATGTTAGGGTCAAATTTGGAGCTTTGGTTTTATGGCCGCAAGCCCTTGCTGACACGAACCATTTTATTCCTTTTACCAGGTCCTACAACGTAATAATGGACGAAATGAAGTGTTGTTATATGTCTGCAAAATACAGGGTGATTATAATTAAAGTTAAGTTTCAAAATGCTCTAAAAAACGAACCACTGATTAGAATGACGTCAAAATTGAAAGGCTTATTATTGAAGAAGGGGGAAAGAACATGAATGCAAGATGGCGCTCCTCCGCACATTGAAAATCGAATGAAGCAGTTGTTGAGGCGGCATTTCGGAAATGCTAAAATTATCAGTCATTTCCCTACAGCCTGGCCGGCCCGATCACCTGACCTTAATCCATGTGATTTCTGGCTGTGGGGTTATCTGAGAGATATTGTGTTCAGTACTCCGATTGCCAACGTAGCTGAATTGAAGACACGCATTGCGCAACATATTCTGAAGTTGACCCCAGTGACACTTCGATCGGTTGTGGAACATGTTTCCCGATTTAATATTGTTGCACATAGCAGTGGACAGCATATTGAATATATTTTGCGCCAGTCTCGCGAAACTTAAAAACCGATTGGATGGATGCTTTTTATGCGGTTTTTGGCCTCAGGACAGTTAAAATCCGATTGGATGGATGCTTTTTTGGTTAATGTTCTTTCCCCCTTCTTCAATAATACGCCGTTCAATTTTAACGTCATTCTAATCAATGGTTCGTTTTTTAGAGCGTTTTGAAACTTCAACTTTAATTATCATCACTCTGTATGTAACATTGTTCTGTGTGTGATACACGTGTGTTTTTTGTTTGTGAAATGTGTGGGTTATGAGGCGAAGATTAGAGACCCTTCAGGCATTTGGCATTCCTGCTGCGCAACAATGCTTAAAACCACAGTCAAGACTACCTGAACACAGGTACCTGGGATCGTGTTCGGTCCCGTTGTACATCCCTGGTCCATTGTTTGATGCCTCAGCGCACTGAGTCACACTGACTGGTGTAAATTTTAGTTAGTAATTCGTGGAAATTTTGGATTCATAGCAGGAAAATCTCTAATAATGTTTGTTTCCTCAATCTGCTTTAATGAATATTGATTCACAGGCTACAAGTATCAAAATGTAGTTGATTTATTAAACTGGCTTCAGAACCCTGAACTGAGTGATATTGGAGCTCAGTGATTAAAAATTGTAGGTGACACGTTCAATTTTTAAAGGCCTAGTTCATTGAAGTACGTTCCGTGATTCGGATTCCACATTAAATTGTAGGGCGACCTATGACAGAGATAGTATGTACGGCAATTTTAAATTACATCTGTAGGTCGTAAGACGTTTTTCGTTCAATTTATTCACAAAATTATTGTTATTATGTAAGCTTTGAAGTTGTTGTATCATATTTAACATCGAAAATGAACGGAATACTTGTGAAGATGTCAGTCGCAACTCAGATGGTACGTTCATCTGTCGATAAAATTTCGCAGATACGTAAGAGCAATAGTTGAGCGGAGCATTCATTCTCGTCACGCACTTTGGGAAGTGATTTATGACCTCTGAGCTGGCCTCGTTCAGGCATGATGTCAGGGACTCACACCGCTCATATACATAATAAGAGATGGCGGTGATGTATTGTAACAGGCAGCATCGGCCCCGGGGGAAAGAAGACGCTATACGGGGACGCTTACCACACGGCAGAGCAGGCGAATACCTCGTCGCTTACTTCACAGCCTCGTCCGACTCGATGATTAACTCTGGTAGCAGCTACGACGAGGAAACAGATCACCACAAAGCTGCTGCTGCTACTGTACAAAACCTCAAGTGAGCACTGCAGAATACGCATTACTTACCACAACAAAAAGGAATAGCAAGTATGTGGAAATACCGAAAAGTTATTTGAATGGTGTGAAGCTTGATTTAGTTCTCATGCCATCACAGTATGATATCAGGACATTCTTTTTGCTGTCATCAGTCTCTTAACTGCTTTGACGCAATCCTCCATCCCTTCCAATCTTGTGCAATTTTTTTCATCTCAACATACCCCTTACATCCCACGTCCTCAGTTATCTGCTTCAAATGTTCTAATCTCTGTCTTCCTCTTCAGTTCTTACTTTCAACTGTTCCCTCCACTAACATATTAACCAAACCTACATGTCTCAGAATATGATCCACTATCCTGTTATTCCTGTAAGATTCTTCCTCCCGTCATTTCCAAAACACGTTTTTTTCGTATTTTACCTCTCCATTCAATTTTCGTCATCCTTCTGCTGCACTGTTTTAAAATATGCTTCAAGTTTCCTTCGCAACCATATAGTGCTTTGCACCACACACAGAGTTTTTAAAAAGTTCTTTCTCAGTATCAATGTTTGAAACTAAAAGATTTCTCTTTTTTCATGAAGGCTCTTTTCGCTACTGTTATTCAGCCTTTAACATCAATCCTACTTCGGCCATCGGTTGTAATGTCACTTCGTAAGTAACAGAATTCATTAATTTTTCCTATTGCAGCATATTTAATATGCTTTTATTGCTATCATTTATACTAAATAGCTGGTACCCACGACTTCGTTCATGATTGTAAAGAATTCATATTGACAGCTATAGACATCTAACCACCATAGTGCACGATGGGAGACTCGATACTATTACCACACACAAATACCAGTCTTCTGCGCTATGTAGTTCCGGCAGCAAAGTAAAATTTACGGATACAAATAAGTATTTGGATGAAATACGAAAATATTCATGATCGACCAATTTCAAACACCATATCTCACACACTCCCACAGTTACCGAATTTCGGCCAACGTTGTGATCGATGGGAGACTCTGTGTTGCTACCACACACAAACGCCAGTGATCTGCGATTGATAGTTTTCACTTAAAAGTGATACGCCGTGACACATGCGTCTTTGCCAGAAATATGAAATTCTCGCAGGTCGAGCATTTTCATCCCCCATATCTTCCACACCCCCATAGCTATACACATCTAACAACCATAGTGCACGACAACAGACAAGATTCTACTACCACACACAAACACCAATGCTCTATGCTATGTAGTCGTGGCAGAAAAGTGAAATCTGCGGAGACACGTGCCTTTCGTCGAAATACGAAAATATCCTTGGTCGGCCACTTACAACCACCATATCTCCCACACAACCATAGCTACCGAAATCTAACAACCATAGTACACTACATGAGATACGATTCTACTACCAAACACAAACACCAATGCTCTATGCTATGTAGTTGTGGCAGAAAAATGACATATGCGGAGACAGTCGAAATACGAAAAAATCCTTGGTCGGCCACTTACAACCACCATATCTACCACAGTACCACAGTTTCTGAAATTCGGCCGCTGTTGTGATCGAAAGGTGACTCTGTGCTACTACTACACACAAACGCCAGTTATCTGTGATCAATAGTTTTCGCTGAAAAGTGATACACCATGACACTTTTGTCTTTGGCAGAAGTATGAAATTGCCACAGGTCGACTACTTTCAACCCCCATATCCGCCACACCCCCATAGCTACCGACATCTAACAACCATAGTGCACGATAGGATAGACGATTCTACTACCACACACAAACACCAAAGGTCTATGTTATGTAGTTGTGGCAGGAAAGAGAAGTATACGGAGATACGAATTTTTGGTCGAAATATGAAAACGCCCTGCACTGAACAACTTTAATCATTATATATCCCACATTCCCACAGCTATCGGCATTCGGCCAACGTTGTGCACGAGAGGAAACTCCATGCTACTTCTACCCACAAACATCAGTGATCTGTGCTAGGTAGTGGTGGCTGAAAAGTGAAATATAGGAAAAAACACGTCTATTTTTATATATATATAAGATTTCACTACTTTTGTCTTTCTTTGGTTTATATTTAGTCCAGAAATTTCCTTCAGTATTTTGTTCAAGCGATTCAGTAACTTCTGAAGTTCTTCAGTCTGTTATGCTTACAGGACAATGTCATCAACAAATCCTAAAATACTGATTTCCCCCCCCCCCCCCTTGAACAATTACGTCACATTAATTTTTTTCTTTTACTTCTTTATTGCTTCCTATACATACAAGTTTAATATTAATATGGATTGACTGCAACATTGTCTCACAACATTTTTAGCTGATGAATATCTAATGAGTCTCTACTTTTATTATAGCCACTTTTTTATATAGATTATAAAATACAGAAAATATTCTTGCTATTTAGTCGCGATTTCATTAAAATTTTGAACATCTTTTCCCACCTAAAATTATCAAAACTTTTACTCAATCAACAAACGCCTTAAAAGTATCTTTGTTTTTCTTATTAACTCTTCAAGCATTAATCTTAAAGCCACAATTTCTTCTCTTTTACCGCAGCTTTTCCTGAGCCCTAGATGATCTTCACCTATTCTCTTCTACTATCCTTCTAATCTTTTAATGTGAGGGCAACATTTATTTATTTCGTATCAGAAGCGTTGCTGATAAAGTGGTTAAAAACCCAACCTTTTGTTAATAAAAATTAAAAAAAAGAACTGAAAAAAAAGAACATCAATCAAGACCAATCAATTCCTATTACAGAGGATCAAAAGTCAGCAATATAGCATTGTCACTGGCATTAAGGCGGTCTTTCAATGTGTAGGTTGTTGTCTGTTCTGTCCCAGACTTACACGTAGTTGCAGGACGTAATCTAGACAACATAAAAAGTATCAATGCAATACTTCAACAGAAGAAATAATTTAGCTGTAGTAAACATAAACATTCATAAAACAGGTAGCCTGCGAAACTCTTTTCGTGATATTAAGGATTATTTATTACCGTTGTCAGAAATTGTTAAGGGAGAAAACAGTTCTAACAGGGAAACTTAACATATTACTATGTTAGCTTTTGTTTACAAATTCGTTCGAGCAGGCTAATAACATGTGGACCGGCTTCCGAAATTATTTTGCCAGATATTCGAGAACTATTGATCCGTAGGTGATTTCGCTCGTCTTCTGTTTATGGTTGTGTTCGAATTCCCATTAGGTTCTGAAAAGAGTTATTTGTTTTGTCGGGATGAAAAATATCCTGTATGATAATCCAGACTATGCATTGTAGTAAAGGATTAAACTGGGTAGGAAATAAGATTAATAACACTAGCGAACAGAGATTTGCAAATACCATAATAAGGGAAGTAGGATTTACACAAGTGATAGAGCAAACCACTAGGGCTCAAAATATTTTGGATATATTCCTAATTAAGTCCGATGATTACCTTGTGGGGTGTGAAGTAACTGAAGGAATAAGTGATCATAGATATTAGAGGATTCAGTGAACTAGCAGCCAAAATTTAAGGGGGAAATAGGTACAATTATAAAACGGCACAAATTTCGAATTTGATGAAATATTTCAGAGAACGTTTCAGCAAATGGAAGAAAGGCACAAGTACAGTAAAGTCAAGGTGGGAAGAATTCAAGGAGGTAATAAGAAAGGAAGAAGAAAAAATTTATTCCAAAACAGGAAATAAAGAGAAATAGAGAACCTGTGTACTATAATAGGGAGATGACGAGGTTAAAGAGGTTGGTAAGAAAAGAATATAGCAGAGTTAAGAAACAGCAGGGTAGTAGGGAATAATTAAAACAACTAAACAAGGACATAATAATAGCTAAGAAGATGGCTAAAGATGGGTTGATGAAGAGTATTGTCGGTGCAAGTCGACCGTTGACTGAAGCATCTAGAAATGTTTATGTCTATGTTAGAAAACTGAGGGGAAGGGAGGGTGTTGAGACGCTTATAGATAAGTATGGAGAAGAAGTTACTGAGGGTATGAAAATGGCAGAGATTTTAAGTAACTGGTTTAGTGAGAGCATTAGGGACAATGAATCAGAAACGGGAGGGTCTAACTCGGAGAACGAGCTTAACCACACAATTAAAAATGAACAGACCAAAAAATTTGAAATTCATCCTGAGGATATCATGAAGGAAATAAGAAAGCTGAAAAAAAAACATAAAGTAGCTAGTGTAGATAATACTACTACAGATATCTTAAAGATATCCGGATGTAACATTGTACCTTATCTTGAAATATTATTTAAATTGAGTCTGGATACTTGCTGCTTACCACAGGACTGGAAAAGTTCGATAATAGTGCCTATAAATAAAGGAAGTGTGAGAAATATAGTTGTAAATTATAGGCCAATCAGTTTGATATCAGTGGTAGGTAAATTAATGGAGAGATTGATATGCAATCACATCAGAAATAAACGTGAGGAACGTAAGTGGTTTTCAAATAGGCAACATGGCTTTAGGCAAGGATATTCATGCGAATGTAAGTTGGTTGGATATATGCAAGATATTTCAGATGAAATGGACAAGGGAGGCCAAATTGAAAGAGTAGCACTAGATCTGTCAGAGGCTTTTGACATAATGAGCAATAAAATGATAGTAAATAAGGTAAAAACTATTAGAGTGGATGAGAAAGTAATTTGCTTGGTAGAAGAATTTTTAAAAGGTAGAAAACAGAAAGTTAGGGTAGGAAATGGAATATCAAAAGAAGTGAAAGTAAAAATAGGAGTGCCACAGGGTAGCGTATTGGGACCATTGCTATTCATTATTCTAATGAATAAGTGTGTTGATTGTTTACTATCAGAACTTAGATTGTTTGCAGATGACATAATGCTGTATAAAAGGATCAAAGCGGCTGAGGACTGTAAACGGCTGCAGGCTGATCTGGACAGAATATCTAGTTGGGTTGGTAAACATGGGATGAAGATAAATGCAAAGAAGAGTCAGCTTATTAGATATACAGATAAAAAACTAAAGGTTGATTACGATTATAAGACCGAGAGTGGTGGTGTAACGGCTAGCGTTCTGGCCTCGCATTCGGGAGGACGGCGGTTCGAATCCCCGTCCGGGCATCCAGATTTGGGTTTTCCATGGTTTCCCCAAATCACTCCAGGTGAATGCCGGGATGCTTCCTTCAAAAGGCCATGGCCGAATTCCTTCCCATTCCTTGCCCCCCATCCTTTCCCGTCTCTAAAGACCTAGTTGTTATAGGAGACGTTAAACAGTTAAAAAAAAAACGATTATAAGGTGGGGAAAGAATTGCTTGTAGAAGACTTGAAATTTATATATCTTGGCATTACATTTGATAACAAGGTTAACAGGGCAGGACACATTGGTCAGGTAGTAGGGAAAGGTTTAAAAATTCTATACTTGTTGGAGAGAGTGATGAGGGGATGTACTAAAGATGTAAAGGAATTGGGTTACAAAACTTTGGTCAGACCATTGCTTGAATACGGTGGTGTAGTATGGGACCCCATTTTGAGTATCAAATACAGGATTTTGAGAGGGTGTAAAGAAGGCTGCTAGATTTGTTTCTGGAAATTATGGCAGAACGCAATCAGTAACAGATATAATAAAAGAGCCTGAATGGAATTCATTGGAAGACAGGAGGAAGGTGAAGAGGGTCATGGGAGTCTACAAGGCGTATATTGGTAATGAGAAAGATATTGGTGTAAGAATTAAAAGTAATACATGGAAGGGAAAAGATGACCATTAACAAACGATGTTATTCGATTTCAGGCACAAGGGTGTAGGAAGATTCTCTTTTTTTTCTGTAAGGGTGTCAGGGATTGGAATAAGTTACCAAGAAAAATTATGAATAATTTAACAAAAACGTTGAAAGAATTTGAAGCTAAAAATTTCAGAGGGCAAATGTAGGTGGGTGCAGGAAAGGGAGAAGATGGGTGTGTCGGGATATTGCCACAGGGGCGTGCGCTCCATCGCAATTTAATTAAATAAATATTATTAGTCTTCTCGCGTAGTACCACCCGGTTTGTATCGTAAAAACACGTCTCTTCATGTGTGAAACCACCTATACTGTTCTGCTGACCGACAGATCTCATTAGCTAGCGGTCAGCACACCATTGGTTTCACAGCTGAGGAAGATGGCGGAAGTAACGGTTGAAATATGGTACACCGGTGAAGAATTCGTTGGAATTATACGTCGGGAAAGCCTCCGCTCTCACAAATCCAGACGCCTATATTCTAACTCCGTGTCAAATTTCATTCAAATCCATTAAGCCTTAAGGCATTATTGAGTAAAAAACATCCAAATATCCATCTTAAGATTTGCATTTGCTATATAATTGGCATTCTAAGTTTATGATGGTTTAGATAAAGGGTATGAGGAATAGGTGGAAAAAACATTCTCTTCAGCCACTTTTAAGATGGAATTTGAAAAAAAAATACTGCTTAAAATTTAAAAAAATACGATGTTCATAACGAGTATAAGGTTTCAGACAGATGCCTAGAAAAATTTTGCAATTATCAAACACCAAACTCGTTCGAGTGCGTGTCTTAAGTCTCTGATACATTAATTAAAGCTATGCTCTCCAAGTAGCTGTCAGAACGCTACATGATAGACAAAACTGACGGTCGCTGCGCTGTGAAATTGGGTTCCGCAAAATCAATATCAGAAGAACTTTGTGAGGAAATAGTTTGAAGGAGTTTGAACTAAATGTTTGTAACCATATTTTTCTTTGAGTAAGTAAGCTAGTTTATCTTTGGTTGAAGTAGAGCAGCAAAATCGCTGGTGGAGAATTTTTTGTATTTATTTTTTATCTGCTTAACGTCTCTCTAACAACGAGGTCTTTAGAGACAGGAAAGGATGGGGGGCAAGGAATGGAAAGGAATTCGGCCATGGCCTTTTGAAGGAAGCATCCCGGCATTTGCGTGGAGTGATTTGGGAAACCATGGAAAACCCAAATCTGGATGCCCGGACGAGGATTCGAACCGCCGTCCTCCCGAATGCGAGGCCAGAACGCTAACCGTTACACCACCACGCTCGTTGCTGGTGGAGAAGTCAGAGATTGTGATTCATTGTTGAACTAACCGAAAATATATGGACTGTGGTTTTAGGAGAATAATATTACTAACATTATCAAGAATAAGGACATCAATCTTTAACTGCTAATGAATTAAGTGGGTATATAAATTGTTAAAACTACACGAAATGTGTGGATTGTGATGTTAATCGTGTAAATAAATGTTTTAATACAAAGAACAGAAGCATTTAAGTTGATGGAAGTGAAAAGGGAAAAACTAATTTAAACATTATAAAATTCAAATAGTGTGAACATTTATAAATTAGATTGATTTTCAAGTTTCCATCTTAGATCTTTAAACAATATAATTTTATATGGTATTTTTCATCTGGTAGAAGACCTTAGGTTCAAATAAAAGATCCTAATCGGCAATTCTAAAATAACCATTAGTGATATCATAATTGTTTCGTAATAAGATGAAAACACTTGTCCTTCAGAATCTAGCGCAGCGTAGCAGGATACCCGAATCGCAAGGCAGTCCTTGATGACGTGAACATGTAACAGACCCAATACAGAAATTGGGCTGAAGGTTCTGTATCGAGCATGGTAGATGAGCGGTAACTCCCTGGTCAATTTCCGACCGGCAATCCAGATTTCAGTTTTTCGCGATTTCCCGAAATGTCTGCAAGTGAATGCCGGGACAGTCTCATTAAAACGACCTAATTTCTTCCCGTTCCTATACTTATCTCCTCATCGTTTCCCGGCTTTAATTACCTCGATGTCGACAAGCCACAAAGCCTGAAAAAAAAAAGAATTGAATTGTCGGGCAGATAAATGGTTTCAAGTTTAAATCATTGCCTAACAAGATGCGGGCACGAACTTATATTTACGACTGCATATTCCACCCACCACCGTACTTGGATCTCAATGACAGGACTGATAAGATCGGCGTAATAGGAAGTCATATTGATGCCTACAAGTATTCTTTCATTCCTCTTGCCATCAGGGTTTGCAATGCAAATAGCAAAGATCAATTTTGCTGCAACGTAATCATTTCCATGAACAGTACTGTGAACTTCACAGTGCAGGATGTGAGTCTACATAATATGTGAATAAACAGAGTTGGCAATCAGTTTAAAATAGTTTTACATACTATTATTTTTGAAAAAGTCGAAAATGAAAACGAGCGATGTACAGGGGAAGGACAATGACATCGCTGACACACTATCACCAGCGTAATCTTAAACCAGAAAACTTATGAAAACGAAGGGAAAGCGAAGCTTGACATAAAAGTTTGAAAAAATATTGCCCTATTTGCAAAGTATCGTGTGATAACATGAACGTGAGTTAACAACAAAACTGTCATTTTGGTAATTGCTATAGATTTCTTAAGCATAAATACTATCCGCAGTGCACAACACCATGTACAAGAAATAAGGAACAATGAATGGAAACAACGATATTTAGTCAAATGGAATAAACCTGCATAAAACAAATGGACATCCCTACTAAATGTTGCTATGACAAATGACAAGAAGGAAAATATTTACAATCAGCCATTTAAATTTACTTACGTGTAAATGAGCAAAACACAAACGACATTGTATCAAACGATATATTTTTGATAACTATGTACGTTCTCGCGGCGGCAATACTTTATAAAAACTTCTCGGGTTTCAAGCCGCGTCAAAATTGAGTCATCTGGCGACGTTTCGGAAGCTTGCACTGCTTCCATTGTCAAGCTCCCACTTAAAGCCGCGTCAAAATTGAGCCATCTGGCGACGTTTCGGAAGCTTGCACTGCTTCCATTGTCAAGCCCCCGCTTAAAGCCGCGTCAAAATTGAGCCATCTGGCGACGTTTCGGAAGCTTGCACTGCTTCCATTGTCAAGCTCCCACTTAAAGCCGCGTCAAAATTGAGCCATCTGGTGACGTTTCGGAAGCTTGCACTGCTTCCATTGTCAAGCCCCCACTTAAAGCCGCGTCAAAATTGAGCCATCTGGCGACGTTTCGGAAGCTTGCATTGCTTCCATTGTCAAGCCCCCACTTAAAGCCGCGTCAAAATTGAGCCATGTGGCGACGTTTCGGAAGCTTGCACTGCTTCCATTGTCAAGCCCCCGCTTAACATTAAGCGGCGGTTTGACAATGGAAGCAGTCAATGTCGCCAGACGGCTCAATTTTGACGCGGCTTGAAACCCCAGAAGTTGATATAGTTTTGTTTTGTTTAATAATTAAGAGAAGACAATCAAACTGCTTAAGCCACGACAAAAAAAGGGAGCATCAATAAACTACCTATACAATTTGTCAGTTAAAATAAAGTACAGAACACGCAACAGTATGTGAATATTTATTTTCGGCATTTAATTATCTCCGTATCTAATTTATGATAGTCTGAAAAGGGAAAACAGTACAAAACGTATTCTGGAATCAATAGGGTAATAAACTACGTGCCACGCGGGGAAGCGGGAGGGGAGATAGAGGCAAAAGCCACGTCAAACTACGTGCGGGGAGGGGTGGTTCACACAATGTAAAATAGGAGCTACGTAGTTTATGGACGCTCCCAAAGGGAGAGAGAGACGTACAACTATTGCAAACACTTATTATATCACTCGAATGAAAACTTTGATGTTATGCACTTTGATTTAAACCACATTATAGTGTCACTAACCTACTTTTACTAATCACGATTAAATATTCCTATTTCTGGATAGTTCTGTGCGCAATATGAATGATAATTCTATTCACAAGAAAAAGAAAACAATACACTTGCTCAGAATACATGATGACAGAAGAAAAGTAAAAACAAACGATACTATTTATGTCAGAGACGCAGTATATCGTTTTATGTATAAAAAGAAGTCTTGTTTGTTTTCCATGTACTTCATCTGTGAAACATTACCGTTTAAACAAGCCACCGCTGCTGGGTGTGAACCCCACGTTGTGGAGTTGAGTTGTTGCCGCAATAACACTCACCCAAATGGCCGCCGGTATCTGATGTCACGCCATTGGTGACGTCATTCTCACCGCGGGGTAAGATTTATTCATAATGGCGACCATTCCACGCTAAAATGCGCCGTAGCTCTCGGAATAAATAGAGTTTCAATTTCGCCGATGCTGTCATAGTTCGCCGTTGAGAATGGCTAATAAACTACCGATTCCTGGCGTAATATCCTTTCTCAGACACTCGCAGCATAATTAATATTTAGCCCACGGCCTTCGTGTCGTGCTTAATAGTTCCTAGAAGACGTCACTGTTGGAATTAACAGATGATCGGTGTTGTTGACACGCTGATACCCTAACGGATGTGAACCAGTTCTATGGACATCGTATGTGATAGCTTGGGGCAACATTGACGAATAACATACTGCTAACACAACATTGCCGATACTAATACCTTATCCAAATATTATTTAAAGTAGTTGAATTAGAGACGAAACGTGATGTCTATAAAGTTTTTTTAGGACTCCTTCTGAGTAAATATATCTCAGGCTCCAACCATTAAATATGAATCCGACTTTTAGATAGATGTCTTTCCATGAAACAAGTATTTTGTGAGCTTTCCACTCAATTAGTGTGGAACGATTAGTTGGCGATAATCACGACGACATACGTAGATTAATAGCATTTCCACACCAATTGGGATAACAGCGTGTTGTGGATGAAAAAGGCTAATCTCGTCTCGAACACATGCTAGCTACAGATCAATTTTGTTTTGATTAAATTTGGTTAATAACTTATAACCGTCCAAAACTGGTGGGTATTGTTGTTAATTTTAGAAATGATAATCACTGTTCCGAAAGAAATGTCAATTTATTGAGCACAGTTATTTCAAATCAACATTAAAACAACCGTGCTGTATTTTAACCAGCCCCTAATACACTTAACATTCACACTACAGTTCCCATACTGTGGTGCCCCAATACGCACCAAATTTTGTTGACAACTCGGCGCTAACTATATTCTTGTCTGTGCTATATATCGTGTCCGCTTAAATGTTGCTGATCAGGTCACCAAAGATTCTTACAATGCTAGATATCGCTACCTCAAAGACTGTACAAAACTAAGGCTTGTGAAACCCTTCAAAAATACAAACCAATTTATAAATATTTATTTAATTATTTATTACAGTCATAATCAATAAATTAAAAATTATTAATCATAGCAATAATAATAATTATAAACTGACTAGAGGGGCGTGGTATTGTCACAATTTATTACTAGAATATAAAGATTATACAAATTGTTTCTCGTAATGGTTAAAGAAATATTTTGTTTGTTAACAGAATTGTAATAATAATTTCATGTTTCCCTTCATCGTTATTCCAGAAGAGGAAAACCATCCAATCACTTAGCTCCAATACAGTAATAAAAATATTTTAGCAGTTAATGTAACAAACGGAAAATTACAACCATAGGGTGGACGCCAGTATTAGACGAATCCATTTTGTTACTTCAACCAGTCAGGAATGCTGGAATATATAGAATTAAGCATATTCGGTGCACATATTTCTTAGTAAGATGTACAAATACAAAACAAAATATTACATCACATTAGTTATCCAATATAAATTAGAAGAAATATTTACTATTACTATTAATTCTGTCGTTTTGTTTTTTGACTGCGAAATGTCTCGAAATGTTTTCTATTATTAGTATGTAACCAAAACAAGTTAAAAATAATTGTAAAATTTAGATAAATGGTAAAGAAATTAATTTACCTTTTGCAATACAATTTGATATCGTCAAATTATACTTTTGTATTTTTTTTTAAGAATAGTTAGTGACAACTTGATATTCACTTGTGACGAGGCTCTTGCTTAGAGTATGTTTTAATCGACGCAAGATATCTCATATTTTGCCAAATGCTCATTAAAAAAAGGGGAACAAAATTTATTAATGTCTTGCTATATGCGTAGGAGGCACAACAAAAAAATTCCTAGGTTTAGGCAGTGTCAGATACTTTAACAATAATTTTTGCGGAAATATTGATTGTTTAAGCCAAACGTCCGTGTCTAAGAATGTTTTAAGTGTTGAAGGCCTAGATATTCCAGGGTTTCTGCTACCATATTGTATATGCTAAGAGAGTCAGAAGGTTCTGGGCCAACCTCCATTGCACTCTCCATCTCATCAGCAGCAAAAGACACATACAGACTTGACCCAGGCTCAGGGGTGGATACAGGGTTTTGTTTTGGGATGGGCTTGAGCGGTTTTTTGGCTGGGGTGGGGGGGGGGGGGGAGCTTGAGTCGCGCAAGGGTAGTCTTTATAGTCTCCTCGGATTGCTGCCTCCTTAAAAGATCAGCAGAGCTAAAAAAAAATTAAAAAGGTCTCCAAAACTTCGATTTCGGGAATGGACCTAGATAATTTTGTGAGTAGCTTGAGCCCTCTAGCCCCCTCTCTCCCCCCCCCCCCTGGACCCGCCCCCTACCCAGGGTGGTCAGATGGCGCCTGGGTTGTCCAAGCGCGCATTTTTGTCTATATTCGCAGCAGAACTGCTCGTTTGCTTTGGGTTTGGACCCGACCTTTTCGATCTCATTCTGTTTGTAAATACGCATTCGGCCCAGTATTTATAATTCTGGGTATTTTTTTATCCTCAAATATAGAAATATTTTTAAAAATCTGGTATTTTTCATTTTTTTCACATACATAGCTTTGTATCTTTTGAGTTTTTAAAATAAAGACCAATAGATTGGGATGGTTTTAGATATACACTTAGCTTAAAAAATATTCCTCCAATTACAGATTAATATTTCACTTCTTACTGATGAATTAAAGAATTGAAACCACCGTTTTAATTATTACATGCATTCGAAAACGTATTTTGCAGATACGGAGTGAACTAAAATTGGTAGAAAAAATAGTGCATCACTATAATTTTCATATTTAGTCTATTTTGTATCCAACTAGAGATCTTGTTAAGATAACACTCGATCCTGGCATTTTAGACGACGCGGTTTCAAATTCCCGTCCTTGGTTTCCCTCAATGACGGGATGGTTTGTGGAAAAGGCTATCACCGAGTTTCTTACCGTCTACTAGAAAAGTTTGTAAAATATATATTGTAGTATCTCACAGCCTGTAAGAAAGTAACGTTCCGTGGAAAGTGAAAGTCTGAAATCAAAGAACTGAGTTATGATCTGAAATCCACTGCAGGCAACGAAAGACTGAAATAAAAGTGATCATAGGGCATACCTTCCGTTGCTCAACATTTCTAGGAATATCTGATGCAGTGAGAGGCATAGATTCTCGTCTGGATTCAATTATCTGACAAGGTCTGTCACGATATCCCACCACTCACATTCCCCTGACCCAGATAGCGTTCGTTTCCATCACTCGTATAGTCCGCCATCTGTTTGAGTCGCTTCCCACACATGGCTCCGTCATTCAAGTAGTGGTGGTGAACGCTAGCTGCGAGCTTCGTTCCTCATGCGTAATGTCTATAATCTGACTGAACATATTCGAACCACGAAAGCATTGCCGAGGGTTAAGTAAATTGGAAAATTTCTGCCAGAACTGGAATTTGCAGCGGGTACTTTGGATATAGTTCACTATTGAGCCACCACACCGTTGTAACAATGATTACATGAATTTTTCAAAACTTTCCAGCCGCTCTGAGAAAGCTATGTAGGGGCTATAAAATCATCGAGAAGACGTCGTTAACAGTAAAGAAGATTTCAGAATACTGATTGACGCTGCAAAATTTCCAGTCCTGCATGCAGAGCTACTACCTAATAGAGTAATGTCAGATGAACAGGGTGTAGAATTAGCATAAGCGTAAGTAAGTTCTGTGGAAAGAAAAAAAGAACTGTACATCAGTCTTTGGTTAGTAATGGTGTGTAAGTGGCAAAAATC
The DNA here is from genome assembly GCA_031002005.1 of Vandiemenella viatica. Classification (NCBI taxonomy): domain Eukaryota; kingdom Metazoa; phylum Arthropoda; class Insecta; order Orthoptera; family Morabidae; genus Vandiemenella; species Vandiemenella viatica. Next base: position 25,663,301 of record JARYHS010011408.1, read on the forward strand.
AAAATAAAAAGAAATTAAGTTGGGCGGGACATAATGATAAGACGATAGGGTAATGTTTTAAGTTCCTAGCTCTATTTAGAATGGATATTCTCGGGAAGTATGAAACATGGGTGATAAAACCTTCATCGAGACCTTGCTTGAGTACTGCGGTACAGCATGCGTCCCACATTATTGGTATCAAATACACAACTTGGGAAAAAATTGACAGTATGTTTGCTTCATTTCTTTGAGGAATTTCTTGTAGAATAAAGTCAATAACCGATATCGTTGGCAGCCATCAGGAAACGGAGACGCTAAAGAGATTGATGGGTGTGTAAATGCATACTTTAGCGTTAAGACCTGGATAGTCACCACAATAAGAATCTGAAGCTGTATGTGGATGGGAAGACATTAACAAGAGAATAAAATGGTACTTGATTTAAAGCATAAGGGATTGAAAAAGTTGCAGGTAAGGGAGACAGGGATTGGAATAAATTGACAAGGGAAATGGAAAAAACTCCCACAGTTAAAATCTGGTATGTAGGGAAGCCACCGTGAGATTGGCTAAGGTAATTAGAAGTGTATTCGTCACTTTTATCGACGTTTGAGGTATTCTGTTTAATTTTGCCGTTGTACATTAGTAGCATTGACTGACTTAGTAGATCGATTTTATCTCCGTCCATCACTGTTGATAGAGTTTTTGGCCAGAATGCTTAGATCGTTGTTCCACAACTTCGGCGGCCTTCTTTTATATCCTTCTCTTAAACAAGCTATGAACACTCGTTGTTTTCTACAATATTATTATTCTTACTGTTTACTTTCCATGGAGCACACACGCTCTTGATGGCAATCTCACTACATTCATACATTCTCTTCAAAAATTGTCATTTTAAATTCCTTCACTATTTCAGGTAAAAAGTTTTTTGGACTTCTTTAATTAATTTATTGATCAACTTAAAAAAAAAATCACGGCTCATAACATCAGAAAACGAAATAATACATGAATTTCTCCTTTCATGCCAAATATTCTGTGTTTGGATCAATGGCTGAAACTGATGTGAAATAGATTTGTTTCTCAAAGATTGAAAAAAATATTGTTGCTACAAAATTTTCGAGCTTAACGATGTGTATTTCTATTCAGCTCAGTGTTTTCAGAGATTCAATCAGATTGAGCAACTAAATATGATTTATTAAGTGGCCTTAAAATCTTTGCTTTATCATCATTTCCAAAACGCGTTCATTTCACATCTAAATTTTAAAAATTCTTCTAGAACAGTCATAGATTACAGGTGCTTAAATGGCGTACTGATCCAGATTTATATAAATAAATAACTTTTCATTGGTATTCTCGCTTTGTTATTCATTGCTTCTGACTTTTAATTATTATGTCGGCTAGCACAAAATTGTATAACCCGACTAAAAACGTTTCTCAGATTTTCATCTTTGCACTTTTCTCGTTGATAGGTTTAATTATCTAGCAGCTAAGAATTCATTGCCAGGGTATTCCCTTAAGTTCGTAGTCTAACCAGACATCTAAATCGTTCGACGTTGTAAAAAATACGCTCAATCCTGTAGTGCTATGTAAATTATTGTCCATTCTTTTAATATCCTGGAATAAATCTTTACTTTGTTCCAGGTGCTGAAAACCTGTAAACCGTACGTTTGAATTTAAATGGAGACGAAATAAATTTGTGTTCCCATTAAATAATGAGGAATAAACAATTGTTACCAACATACAATCGTCATGATTATGTGACAACATTAGAAGATGAATAATACGTGTGTAACAGTGTGATGACACGAATGTATGTGACAACCCTCGTAAATTTAAGTCAAATCAATGATCAATTTTTTTTTTTCAATTTTTTACAATTTGATTCGAAGGCAATTTTGATGATTTTTCGTGTTTCACGGCGTTTGTTTCTAATACCTTTTAATTAACTGCTAAAATATAATTTTCATATAACTTTCTGTGCTCTGCTTATTCTTATTTTGGACAGTGAATTCGTAACTCTACAGTTAATTTGGAAACTTTTTTTTTTTTTTGTCAACGTATATTACAGCCAAGATATTGTTGACGACAAAAGCCAGGAAGAAATTAGGTCATGGCCGATTAGTAAGCTCCATTTATAAGGAAAATCAGTGGCATATAAAGATATTAGGGTAGCAAGCGATTTCTCGCTTGGGGTAGAATAAGGGGTACATATTCAAAAATTTACCAGTTTTAGATCTTTCGTATAATTTGGGAGAAATATTTTATCTGCGTAACAAATTTTAACTTTGAACGTCAGAGGAATGTATCTTAGAGTTTTGATAATCATTAGTGAGTATTTAATCTTTCATATGAATAACTTCCAAATTAACAATAGGAACGAAACAAAATTCATACATTTGATAAGACATCTATACACACATGCTACAAATTTGAGGCATGTAGCGTAAACCAGACAGAAACAAAATGTTCCAAAAAGCTTCGAGAAAAGAAATAGAAATGCCGCCATTGACTCGACTTGGCGGATGTACTACAGTACGCCAAATACTAATTTTTAACCAAATGATCTATTAATGAATGTTTGTATTTATATGATATTGTATTAGATTCTCGGAGGAATACCTCTTTCATTGTGTTTACAATAGACTTGCACATTATAGTTCGCTAAGAAGAGCGCTCAGTTTAGTTCGCAGCTCCCTCACGAACTAGTTCGCTCTTTTATTTCGTTAGTTCGCGTCTCGAATTCAGAGAAACAGATCGTTCGCTCGCCTTGCTACCGTTACTGCACGCGCTATTTTGTTTGTTATGTCAGTTTTATTAGGTCATAATCTTTTCTTTTTTTTTTGTCGTTTGTAAATAGAATTTAATATGACCTTCTTAACAAAAGTTATTGCTTAATAATAGCTCTTTCAAATGACATTAGCATGATCAGTTGCCGCCGATAAACCAAAGTGCTCATTGTCCTTTGCACAAATGGGTAAACTGAATAACTGTGCTGTTTTTACTATTTACTTTACATGCATTCGTAGAATATTAATTTTTTAAATGGATTTATTTATTAGTTCATGGAAGAAAAATTACTAATAAAAGGCGCTAATCATCCCGCCGTCGACGCGCCCTTAAACCCCATCATGAACAAAATATAATTCTACTATTGGCTACAAGTTAAGTACTATATGACAGAAACAATATTACACATATTATTAAGAAAAGTAACAGTAATACTTCCAATGTGATACCTAACAATTGACATATTAAAATAACAGTGACCCTTGAATGAGAAAGTGGTAACAGTAACGAAAGTGCGTTAATTTCCAGTAAATTGGAAGTCATTGAACTATTTTTTTAGTAGTGTAGGGGAGTATAATCCAACACACATTCACAATATTTTGGCCACGAACGAAACTGATGTAGACACAAAAGTTAAAATCTTTTTGAATTTCGCAAGTCATTTCTTTACATAACTTTCACAAATCTGTTGACCAACAGACTGAGATAAGTATTATATTATGTCAGCTTTAAAATCAACGCTAGAAAAATGTAAAAGATACTGTTCCTTTGGTTAAGAAAACAAGAAAAAAGCCTTTAGAAACCAAATTCTCCACAGAAAGTGATAATATTAAAAGTAATGCTCTAGTATTCGTTGATAAAAGTCTGGAGTATCTTAGTAAATAGTTAGATTTTAATGAAAGCAATCGGCTATAGAAAATCCAAAAATTAAATTTAAAACACGAGGTTTCATTTGATGGCTGTGAGACAATATTAGAGGTTCTAAATTTATGATAAAAAAATGAGTATCAAAGTGAACGAACTTTACTTTGAAATAACAATATTACACGAAATCTAGGTAAAAGTAAAAATGAGCTTTTGATCGACATTAATTTAACAACTGAAAGCGATAAAGCGTATTAAAATTTCACTGTAGACAGAAAATTGTTAAAGATGCAAGAAGTGCAAAAAAATAAATAGTTAAAAAAACATATCCTTTGTCTTTTTCTACTCTTTCGTAAAATTTTATATTTTTGAAGTGTACTATATTTTTATAGGTTATTCTAAAAATATTGGTAATCCTAGCGGCGAATGGTGATAGTTCGCGACCGGGAATGCTCAGTTTAGTTCGCGAACGGTACCGCTCAGTTTAGTTCGCGAACTAGGTCGCTCCGCTCTGGAATTCCAGAAAGACAGCTCGTTCGCTCGCTTTGCTAGCGCTACTTCACGCGCTCTCTTCTTTGTTATAATAGTTGTGGTTACTGATAGTTGTCTTTTAAGTGTTAATGGGATCAAAGTGTGTTTTGTTTTCACATTCCATGTTAAATTTCCGTTTTTGACTTCTTCAATAGTTATTAATGTTTAACAGATAAAGTTTTTATTTTATTTTTATATCTGTCTCTTCAGTGAAATGTGTCCATAGCGAACTGTGTTACCTTTTAGATAGTAAACTAAAACAAAAGTTGGTCTTTGAAAAAGGATCGAACGAACTAACGAACCAAGGAGCGAGAGATCTGGGAACTAGTTCGCGTAGTTCGCTCGTGGGAACGCTCTTCCGAACTAGTTCGTTCGCGAACTACACAAGACTAGTTTACAACCAGGATTCTTTCAATTCTTTGAAATACTGCTGAGTATTACACTCTTAAATCACGCTCTAAGGATATGCAGACTGGCAGGTGTAACATTATCGCCAAAAGTATGCTGCATCCCATTTTAATTATATTAAAAGGTTTTAAAAAGTTTCATCAGGAATCTTTTTCAGAATTTAAATCAGAGCATTGGGATTTCTCATAAATATAGATCTTTATTAGTCAAAAAGGAATTGGATAATTTAACTTAATGTACTTTCAGACTTGTAACATCAGAACAATGATTATATAATCGAAACTGTACTGCAATTCTACTTTGAATAAACTTGTCGTATTGACGTAAATACTAAACACCTACAGGTTATCAGGCATGGCTTCGGGTTCTGAACGCTATGTTTAATTTATTAAGACAGGAAAAAACTACAGAAAATTTAGCCGCTAGAGGCGAGAAGGTAAGGAACATTATCGCCATCTAGTTACACGAGGCTGAACCTCATAGTATGTATTGAGGTCGGCAGATGGCAACATCATTCAGTTTAGCTTAGGGTTGCCAGATGGCCGGGAAATCCGTGAATGTCCTGGAATTTTGTGTTTGGTCCCGTGTCGTGGAATTAAGCGTTACTGTCCCGGAATTCCTGTATACCAGTTTTTTTCTCAAACCACGGTGGCCATGCCTCGCTCGCAGCGTGAGGTAGAGGAGCGCTCCACATTACTGACGACCAGAGATAATATATATTGACTGTTCAACTATGACGTAGTGATTTTCAACCAAAGTTGAATTAATAATCTTATATACATATGTTATGTAGCATAGTCGTTAACTAAAATACAACTTTATTAAATTAATTTGAATATTTGTTCACTCCTTAAACATACCAGTAAAATACCTTTTCAACCGCATAAATGTCCCGGAAATTATAATCCTGTATCACTAAAAAAACCTTTTTAATCCCAGAAATGTCCCGGAAATTATAAACCTGTATCTGGCAACTCTAATTTATCCTGTGTAGCGTTCATGAGCAAAAATCACAAAAAAATCCCTGCACCCCCATTTTCCCTTGTTCAATAAGTGCAAAATCTATATTTTGAAGGGCAAAAAACTCTTGCGCATATCCAAACATCGAAACTGAAATACTAAACAGCACAATAAATTATAAAATAAATAAAAGTTAGATTACGTGAGAAACTCGTATATTACAGAATGTATCGCGAACTACAGCAATACAAAAAAAAGTTTCAGTTGTCCTAAACTGTTTTTATTTAACGCTAAGGTTTAATAAAAAGTTGTATTCATGTTATAAACTGTCAGCCTCTGTATTAAACACTGTGAACGTATGAATCTAATTTCAGCTCTAAATGCCAGATATTTTACCTGTACGTACTCAGCCGTTATTCAAATATCGAAAATGAATAACTAATAAAACATAATCAATAATAAAAAGAATAGAAGCTATATTTGTGCCAAATGTATTTTTATCTACAGTACTACAGTAAAAGTTTATTCCAAATACTAACGTAGGCACTGAAGGCTTTCGTGATAAAACCATCACTTGAATATTGGTTAATGTTAGAGAGAGTGTAGTATTAAGCTTGCCTGGATAATCGAATATGTGTATTCAGAATTATTAACGTAATAAAAAATTGCGAACATTAACAATGATCAATAGATTATAGTTTTATTTTTGATAAATGGCCTGCGGTTTGGGACCATTTAGTTATACTTTCTGACGTGGTGGACAAAGAAAATCTCTGTCTTTTTTCGTTATTAATTTACGTAGTTTTTAGCATTCAATACGGCTATCGGAGGCGTTTAAAAACTGAATACCCTAAATTTAAGAAATTAATAGCTATATGGCATAATATTTTGTCGAAGTTTTTTTTTTTTTTTTTTTGCACATTTATCGTAAATTGCTTTATATGTAACAATCATGGAGGAAGGAATAATATGGAGACGACGCAAGAGACCTTTACCACGCATGGGAGTGAAGCAGGCCGGCGGAGGAGTGGGGGGGCATGGCCGGAGTGGCGGGGGCTTGACCGCTTCCCAACAAACACGGGGAATATGTACAAACACCTCAAGGGGACTCTAGGATAAACGTGACGCCGCAATCTGGTGATGGATTATTATGTAACTCGATGAGACAAATAAAAAATGAAGAATAAAATTTTTTGATATCCTGCTTAGTTTTCGAGATATTCTGTCTCAAATGTGAAATGGTTTTGGTTGAAATTCAGAAGAAAAAATTATTCAAAGTCAAATTTTATGATGAATTTTTATTTAAAAAGACGAGACAAATAAAAAATAAAGAGTAAAATTTTTCGATATTTCACCTAGTTCTCGAAATATACTGTCTCAAAAGTGAGGTGTCTTGAGTTGAAATGCAGAAGAAAAATTTCGCAAAAGTCAAATTTAATGATGGATTCTTATGTAACACGACGAAAAAACTCGATAATAAGGAATAAATGTTTTCGATATCTTGCTTAGTTTGAGGGATATACAACATCCAAATTGAGGGGTTTAGGTTTGGATGCAGGCTGGACCAAAAATTAATTCTGTCAAAGCCACAATGATTACATGGTTGACGTGCAGAATGGATATTTCAGTTTTATTACTACCACTTGTGGTTAGTCTGAAATGTGTCCTTGACCAGAAAAAAAGTAAGAGGACCCACTCTAGTGATGAGCAACCCAGACATTTTGTAGGCTGGTACCAGAAATAAAATGTTTATTCAGTCACCTTAATGAACATTCTCTTGATCAAGATGTGTTGTCTAATTTCACAGCCCTACTTATTAGGACAATTGTAAAAAAATTATCTCTCAGTTAGATTTAGATACGGGGGGGGGGGGGGAGAATGTTGTACAAAAAAAAAGAGACTAAATTAGAAACACATTCCCCAAATTGATTTTGTTCAAAGGCCAATAACTTCTTTATTTATGAAGCCCATTTTTATTTCTGCATGAACCTGTTTCGACATAAATAGATGAGAAAGATTTCAAAATCGGTAAAAATAGGTATAGACGTATTTACAAACAGAAACAAGTCTTATATGAAGCTTTAAAAATAACCTAAGTCAATGGCCTGAAATAGCTATTTAAAAAATTAATAAAACTCACAGCTTCTCACATAACAGTTAATTTCATCATCCATTGTCAGTATAATCAGCAACGTGACGAAAGAAATCGTAATAGTAAATTCACTGAATCGCGAAGTAAAACACGCCCCTTTAAATCTCATTTTAAACACTCGTTAAAAAATAATGCTAGTCTATTATGTGCAAAATAGCAAGGTTTGCTGATTTTCTACACTACACGAAGAAAAATTTGAGAACAAAGTTATCCCATTGAGAGCTATGACTAAATATTTATAGACGTGCTGCAAAGTTTGCGGTGTCTACCGCTCACTTCAACAACGATAATTACAATTCAACTTACTTATGAAATGATATTCCAGGTTCTTTCCTGTCTGGCCTATTTGTGCAACCGTACGCAACACAAGCTGGCATTTTTAAACACTTATACACAATACTAAATGAAATAATCACTGCATCTACCACAATGTGAACACCTTAATTGTTGGGAAGCGCCATATGGTCGCTGCCGGTGCTGCCACCATGCGGGAGAGTTTAGTGCTTGCTTCACCGATTTAACGTCACTTCTCCTCCATATAATTCCTTCCTCCATGGTAACAATAGAGGCAAAGGTCAGAGAGACAGTACATTAATGGTAACTATCAGAGAGATTATAGTTTTGCTTCCTAATTTCGTGGCCAAAGAAAATCTCTGCCTTTCTACGTTGTTAATTTACGTAGTTTTTCGCATCAAATACGGCCATCTATGGCATTTAAAAACTGAATTCCCAGAATTCAAGGAAAGAACCGGTATATGCCGTAATATTTTGACTAAACGTGTATATTTTATTGTAGCGTGGACCGTGCAACTTTAGGGTTTCTCACGACACGTTAAGAATTTAATTTACTGATCCGGCATCATGTAACGTTGAAATATAAGATACGTCACACAATTCTAGTTTGGTCCTAATATTTAACATTGTGAAAATCCAATAGAAATGTGTTGAAAATTTTAAGATATTTCCTGTAACAGATACTCACGGTTTTCGTTTTATAGATAGAATATAGATGCTAGATACAGACTAAGTAGCAACTGCATTTTGCCAAGGATTTCTAGTTCTATTCTTTTACCTATTGTATGTGGTATATATCCGAGATTTTGGTTTTTAATGTTTAGTGATTTTAATATTTATATTTTTAACTTCAATTATTTACATTAAAGCTTTATTTTTGCTTTTTTTTATAGTTCAGATATTTTACTTACGGTGAAATTTAGGAAGTTAGTATACTTTCTATAGCTTTCTGTGATATTTGTGGAGATAGAACTCCACATTCCCATTACAGTCTTCGGCAGCAGAAAGGAGGTGACGTGATCAGCGCCATGCTCCTCGCTATTCATTGGAGAACGTGCTGATTATGCCAGGGTAGCAGTTTCGAACAAAAATCATAGGATTCATCGGGGATTGAACCCTGGTCGTGCTGGCGATAGTCAGTCACTCCACCGCCACTCAATGTTCGTCATGCAGTAATTTTAATTAATAATCAAGGTTATTTACAATCAATAATTTTTTGGATTTTTTTTTTTTAACTTAGGCAAAGTTTGTGTCGATTATACGATACTTTTTAAAATGATTAGAGATCCAATTATTTTGAATGCTAATTGGTTACTAGAGTAATAATAGATATGTCGTTAAAACTCAAGGGAATTTGGTGGTATTTATCTGTTTAGAGGAAACCATAATATAATAGATATTTCAATATTGTAAATATCATATTTATTGGTTTGGTTATCTCTGCTATTTGAATATTTCAATAGAATATTTAATTTGTTATCATTTAATTGAATTTTTATATTTTATAATCGTAATATGCAAGAGATGGGTTACAATTTATTTACTCTATAATCTTGTCTAATTGGTATCTGAAGGTGGATTTAAAAGCAATAATAATAATTTTATCAAGTGCACACTCGCCCATGGCTCTCGTTAATTTTATGTAAGCTGTAACACAGAAGATGTCCTTGAAAGTGCGCATATGAAGTTGGGATAAAACTTTTTATCTTATTGGGATCGACGTCGCTTATAGACCTTTTTTTGTTTCAGCTCTACTCTTCTTCAAGAAATTAAAAAAAAAGAACATAAAGAGATTTCTGTCTACTACCTGCTGCCCATTTCGCCTCACGTAATTAATGGGCGCTCCCTTAGCAAAGTATCCTTATATCATATAGCATTTTGGGAATGTGAAAAAATCTAAGTGGTAGATATTACTAAGAGCAGTGGAACGTACTTTCGTTGTACTGGTTGCAAGAAAACTTGCAAATTTCTCATATTTTTTTTTTTTACTTGGCCTGGGTACCCTTAAATGTGCCCAAACTGTGATCAGTGTGTACTCAACAATGCTGCGCATAAAATTCAAACTCATATAAACAATTAAATAATTACCAATTACATAATTACCGCTCGTTCAACAAAATGTGGAAACCATATCAAAAATACCTAAAAGGGATTCAGAGCATTAAGAGCCGCATTTATCGTTTTTGGCAGTACAATACTTTCCATACGTTATCTTGAGTGCAGAAAGTTTGAACTGCTCCGTTCTGTTAGCATCAAGGTCGATGAGATATAAGTGCAAAAAGGGCGCAGTAAGTAGCGTACAAGATCCTCAGAAACAAGAATAAATCTCTCCTCTGTTATGTTTTCTTTAACTGAAATAAAATGCATGCTTTACATTGCTTAATTTAATTTAATTTAATTTAATTGCAATGGAGCACAGGCTCCGGTGGCAATTTCCCTACACACCCATCTTCCCCCTATCCTGCACCCACCTACATTGGCCCTCTACAAATTTTATCTTTAAATTCCTTCAAAGTTTTCGGTAAATTATTCATCATTTCTCTTGGTAACTCATTCCAATCCCTGACACCCTTACCTAAAAAAGAGAATCTTCCCACACCCTTGTGCCTGAAATTGAGTGCCAGCTTGTGGTCATGGTCATCTTTTCCCTTCCATACACTACTTTTCATACCTATTGCAATATCTTTCCATGCCTCATCACCAGTATATGCCCTGTACACTCCCATGACCCTCCTCATCCTCCTCCTGTCTTGCAATGAATCCCATTCCAACTCCTTTATCATATCCGTCACTGATTGCATTCTGCAATAATTTCCAGAAACAAATCTAGCAGCCCTTCTTTGCACCCTCTCCAACTCCTGTATTTGATACGTAAAATGAGGGTCCCATACTACACTACCATATTCGAGCCATGGTCTGACCAAAGTTTTGTAACCCAATTCCTTGACTTCTCTCGTGCATCCCCTCATCGCTCTCTCCAACAAGTGCAGAACTTTGAAACCTTTTCCTACCACCTGTCCTATGTGTCCTGCCCAGTTAAGTTTGTTATCAAAAGTAATTCCAAGATATTTGCATTTCAAGTCTTCAGCAAGCAATTCTTTCCCCACCTTATATTCATAATTAACCTTTTGTTTTTTATTTGTGTATCTAATTAGCTGACTCTTCTTTGCATTTATCTTCATTCCATGTTTACCAACCCAACTAGATATCCTGTCCAGATCACCCTGCAACTGTTTACAATCCTCTATCGTTTTGATTCTTTTATACAGCATTATGTCATCTGCAAACAATCTAATTTCAGATAGTAAACAATCAACACAATTATTCATTAGAATAATGAATAGCAATGGTCCCAATTGCTTTATTTCTTCCTCTACTTCAAGAGTACTATCAGCTATCAGACCACAATTAGATATTCCAAGTTTAGCTTCAAAACACTTTTATTCCTCAGCGTCTCAGATATTACAAATTAATCAACAATACTTTAGGATACACTTAACTTTTATACAAATAACCTTTTCACTTCAGGTCAAACTATTTTCATAAGTTTAGCAGCTTCCTTCTAACTGCTTCCGTATCATCCGGTCTTTTTATTCATGCCTCTCTCGCTCCATTAATTATCAAGTACTTCGTCTTTTTCTTGGTTTCAGGTGTGCTACACCCAGTTTGTTCTTTGCTGCCAAAGATGCTCCAAAAATGCCATTACTATAAGATATTCACAAATTATAATATACATAATCAATCAGACTTCTATTTTCATCTACATTTATTGGCTGGCGCGACGTATAAACGCTACAACTAGTTCGAGAGCTAAACGTCTCGCATAAAACCCAATCTACTTCACCATGTATAAAAAGTGAGGGCATGCAACACAGTGGATTGGAGTTTGTCTGTCGGATGTGGACGTAAAACTTGATGACCACAATTAGTGTCTTATGGAAGAATACACATGAATCGTCCTGTGCTGGGTATCACCCAGCCACGATTTTCTTTCCATCTAATACACAAAAAAATAATTCACTACAGTTAAAAAAACCTGAGTATAGTCTCTTTGTGAGATACAAGTCCTCATTAATTGTTTAATTTATTGTTAAAGCATTATTTTGTATTATACAATTGCGGTTGTGGTGGTCCGACCGTCTCTGTGCTTAAATAGCAACGAAAATTAATAAAATTTAATATTTTAATTTTGGATCAAAATTTCTTGTATTGATATCTTTAAAGCATTTCATCTTGGCAGGGAAGTGAACAGATTCGCTCTGAACAAAGAATTAGTTATAAAAGCAAACATTTATTTTAACATATAAAACATACCTTTGATTATAAACAGAATTGACAATTATTTTCTCCTTTACACGATAATCAAATCTAAAACAACACTGTATACTATGGGCGCCACCCTACATGAGACTACTATATGCTTAGGCGTATATGCTGTTCATACTCAATACAAATTGTCCGACTAGCTCAAATGATAACAAACAATTTTAATAGCATGAGAAGTTCTTAACTGGTGAATTGCTTCACCAGGACCGTTTACAGGAGTTTTGATCCATAAACATTTTCAGTGGTAAGAATATAATCACCTTATCATTTTCTCACTTGGTGCCGTAGGAGCTTGTGCATTTGTGCGCCAAGCAACCGTATCCTTTTGTCGAACCGCAGGTTCAACCGCTGCACCAAGCAACCGTAAACTTTGTTAAACCATAGGTTCAACCGCTGCACTACTTCCCGCTGAAAACACACTTAGACACATACTTTTACACTTCCTAACACAGCTTCTGATCTGCACCCACTGAGAGGTGGCACAGAGGTCTTGCTTGTTCGGCCACCTGTGGCTCAGTGTCCTTCTTCCGGCAGCGCTCCCCTTTTGTCCACTTTGGCGGGCGAAATTCCACTGCCCAATCAGGTTCGACCGCCATGCAAAGAAAGAACACACCTCAATATTCTGTCAATAGGTGGCCTACCCTGTCTCATCCAGCCACTCTTGCCAGTCACAACAAAAACTATGGAGTGACCCTGATCACTACACGGTCTTATATATTTACTTTTACATTAAAGTTTTTAAAGGTCAGAGAAAAATTAAACCAGACCGAATGAAATGACGGAGGATCTTTGGTTACCAAAAAGGTTGGTGAAAAGAAGATGGCCTGACGATCCAATCCTGGTGGAATGGACACGCAATTATAATTTGGATACATAGGAAAATAAGCCCGAGAGCAATGAAGAAGGAACAATACAAACGATTTACAATGCTTATGTTTGAATAGAATAATATATTGTAAAAAGAAGAGTAAAGTAAATGATAATTGTTTTCTTATAATGAAAGTTAATAACCCGTGTGTATTGATCTTAGAGAAGTGATTTTACTTTAGTTAAAAGATAATACATTTTCAGCAGTGGCGTTAAACCTGGTATTGGGCATAGAGGAAAATAAAAAGCTACAAAACTAAACCCGACACCGGAAATTGGGAAGTATCGTTACAATATTTTGTATAATAATTAAGTAAGGAAGGACCCTTAAAACCTACACACACATACAACATATAAACGCATGGAATTCTCTAAACAGAACTGCAACATTTCCTACGCGTGGATCCAACCAACCCAATATACACAAATAAAAATATACGGTCACGAATATGGTACTTCATAACAGCCATCACACCCAAATGATTTTATGAAATGTTATTTTAAGAATTGTGTACAGCAAGCTGGGAGATGATTAATTATGGTTTTGTTTATTTTTCGTGTAATTAGTTGTGAATTTGTGTAAATGAACATTATTTTTTTGGAGAGATACTATGTAAATGCTATTCAATACGTTCAAGGACAGTATTATGCATTAAATATTGATTATAAGTTTGTATTTCTAAGTGTTGATGTGAGCTACGACGTTTGGAGGACAATTTGTGACGTTTTGGACTGGTTTATATAGATAATTGTGTATGAAATACTTTTAAATGTCTTTAATTTTCATTTCCGTGTGTTTAGTGATAGAATGGAATAATTTTGTATTAATTCTGATTATTTTTGTATGTATATATAAATAATTTTCTCGGGTGACTAGCCGAGTTATATGAGTGTTATAGTTACACGATATTTCGGCGCTCTCAATCGTCGGCGCCATCTTCTGGTGAAGCCGAAATATCGTGTAACTATAACACTCATATAACTCGGCTAGTCACCCGAGAAAATTATTTATATTCTCAACGCCGAGAAAGACTACGTAATTATGTATTTTTGTATGTGTTTAAAGTGTTGTTAGAATTCGAGAAACGTTGGTCGGAACTTTTCGAACAATTTTGGGTGTTTCAAAAGTGTCTATTTAAGCGCGAAGAAATGGCGAGGAGGGTTAGTTGTCAGTCAATTGTTCTCGGAAGTGTGTGAGCTCAATCGCTGGAACATTTGTTAATGAGTGTACTTAGTATCTTTGGATGGAGTTGATGACTTGCTGTTTAATGTATATATAAGAGCGCACAGGAAAGTGAATATCTTCGAGTAGTTATTTCATGAAACCAATATCTAACAACCTGAAACCATTCATTTAGCCAAACCTTTTGAAGTAATGAAAACTCAGTAAGCTGTCTACGCATAAAGAATAATGGTGAATAAAACCAATTATTAACATTCCTTTCCCAGGCTACTTCAGAATTCAGTTAGCGAAACAATTTCTTTTAAATTTAAGACCTCTGACTTGTGTAGTGAAAAGTATTACCCGACTCTTTCGGCAGATCGCGGTCTGCATATTGTTTTCTATTAAATTATCTTAACCTGAGATTCCAGAGTTGTGAATTTTTCATTCTCTTTTAAAAACACCATCGAAATTGACTACCAAGGTTCGCATAAAATAGTTCTTATGCAATGAATGTGTTTTTGAAATGCGATGTTAAGTCCACAAATCCTGTTTATTGAAGGCATTAAGCCATCAGCTCCTCATGTTGTCGCAAAGTGAGTCTTCGAGTACATTGTTTACAAAGCCAGGGAAACACTGTGGTCAAGTATTTGGAATAACGTGATCTTATCTTATCAAGAGGAGTGGCTGTCTTACCAGCTGTCAGGGTTAAATTAGTCACTGCTCTGCTGCATTCGTCATTTTATTCGAGTAATGTCGTTTATAATGAAATATAGAGCGAATTAGCGACATATTGTAGTACTTGAAACGGATAGGCCATTCTCAGCGAAAGTATTTTTTTCAGCTACAGCCAGTTTGTCGTTATATTTGTCAGATTTATGGGAAGAGCATAAGTGGATCTACAGTGATTTAATGGAATTTCACATTTGAAATTTTAATCCCGTGGTAAACAGCTGAACACATTTTTGAGAACGGTAAAAAGATTTATTTCCAGCAAGGATGTTCCACAGGTAAGCAAGGGAATAAATTAAAAGGCAAAGATCAGGGGGCTCATACAGCTTCCCCCAGTATTCGCGGAGGTAAAGCTCCGCTTTTCCATTACTGTAGAAAGAAGATGACTTGGTTAGTGGCATGGCCGTTCTTCAATTTACGGAGGAAAAAACTCTACCGAACTCAGTCGACAGGAGATTAAGTTGGCCTCGGAAGCAGTTCGGAGCTTTCAGCGTTGAAGAAAAATCCTCGGTTTAATGGGAATCGAACCCCGGCCGTCCTAGCTGTAGTCAGAAGCTTTAACGGATGAACAACGAGGCCACAGTGCGTATTATGCTCCTATCCTCAGATGGAGAGTAAAAAGTAGTTTTGATTGCAAGATTCAGGCAAGCAAAATATGAGTAACAAGAATAGGTAGGCTAAGGAATGACATAGTTAACTACGCCACAATATTCAAGCAATGGTCTGATCAAAGTTTTGCAACCCAATTCCTTCACTTCTCTGGCACATTCTCTCATCACCCTCTCTTAGCTCATGTCCAATTTGTCCTGTCCAGTTGAATTTATTCCATATATTATACCAAAATACTTACACTTCAAGCATTCAACAAGCAATTCTGTCCCCAACCCTATAACCATAATCGACATTTAATTCTTTTTACCTGTGTACCTAATAAGCTGAGTTTTCTTGGCATTTATCGCCACTCCAAGTTGACCTATCCAGCTAGATATTGTACCCAGGTAAACCTTTTGATTCTATTATATACCATTATGTCATGTGCAAACAACCTAATTTCTAAAGATAAACCGTAAACACAGTCATCATGGAGTAATGGATAGCAATGATCCCAATTCACTACCTTGTGGCACCCACCATATTCCACCTCTTTTGATTCTGCATTTCCTACTCTAACGCTTTACTTTCTACCTTTTAAGAATTATACTACCCAGCAAATCACTTTTTCATCCACTCGGATAGTTTTCAGTGTCCCATCTCCAATTCATCTGAAATATCTTGCATATAGCCAACTGAGATTCACATGAATATTCTTGCCTAAAGACATGTTGTCTACATGCAAACCAGTTTCTTTCGTCAGAAACATTTTTGATGTAGTTGCATACCAATCTTTCTATCATTTTGCCTATCATCGATGTCGAACTATTCTCTCTGTAATTTTCAACCCTATTTGCCGGCCCTCCTTTATTAACCAGTGCTACTATCGCTATTTTCCAGTTCTCTGGTAAGCAGCAAAACTCCAGACTCAATTTAAAAAATATTTCAAGTTAAGTTAGTGCGATATTGTATCACGCTATCTTTAATACATCTGTAGTAATGTTATCCGCACCGGCCCCTTAAAGATTTTTTTTTTTTTAACTTTCTTAGTTCCCCCATAATTTCCTGACTATCTGTTTCAAATTTTACAGGTCTCTCATTCCTACAAATATGAAGACGCTTCAATAATTTACTCCCTCCCATCCCAGGATGATAGTTCCAAGTGGTCTCATTATACCAGTCACTCGATATCTCTGTAGTTTTCAAATCCTCAGTAAATTCTCCATTTTTATCTACCATTATCTGAATACCTAACCTTCCCCTCAGTTTTCCAACATAGCCACAGAAATTTCTAGACGCATCGTTCAGTGGTCCCACTGCACCAATATTATTATTCATAAACCCATCTTTAGCTTCCCTCTTTGAGGTTATTAAATGCCTGTTGTTTCAATTATTCCCTACTCCCTGAAAGAGAGAGGAATATGGAGAACCCAGAGCTAAAAGGAGAGTCCGTAAGTGGATGCGAACGATGAACCTCGTTCCATGGTTAGAGCATCGGATTCATGCACTTATGTTCTTCGGTTAAAAACAAGAAAGCTAGTTTAGAATCTCTTAGGAAGAGTAATGATTTAAATCTCCTGAGAGGTGCTGTAACCAATTCATTTCCCAGATGTATCTCGAGATCTTGTATACGTGTAGTCGACTGCGTTGTGTTGAGTGTTGCATTTGGCGATGAAGAAAAGGATGGTAAAACCCAGCTCTGGCATTTATATTTTTACCAAAAGACACCAGTGGTATGTTGCCAGACCGGCCAGGTTTCGGACCCAGACTGTAATAGTACATACCATGGAGAGAGCGTAGTATGCATCTCGACTTCTCCATCCCACTAGACCGAGTAAAACTATCACCACAGGAAAAACGAATAGTTTATAACATGTTGGTCTACACTTTTACTATCTCAGCCACGAGATACATTACATACTTTCTTACATAACAGGTAGTTAAAAAATAAAAATGTAAAACATTTATCTAAACTTAGCAATTATTGTCTTAGTAATGGATGCCAGTGGCTTTTAGTTTCCGGGCTTACAACACGAAAACAGCTTTTATTTATTTCACTTTCTATTCTCCTTTAAACGAAGTACCTTATGCTTTAAGAAATGTGTAGTTTGATATCTTTGGTAGAGTTATATCTAAAAATGGCTGTTAGTTTCTCCTCTGTGAAACCCTCTTGAGAGTCTTTAACATTTATATGCAACCATACCAAAAATGTTTGAGAAAAGAATGTTTCGTAAATCAGCAAATTGATTTTAAGACAGATTATGCAAGCGAATCTCAGTTAGTGGACTAAGTACAAAGTATTTCGAATGAAATTTACAGAGGAGCTGAAGTTGACTGTGTATCCCCTATCTCTGCAAGGTATTTAACAAAGTGATTCATAAAACGGTTGTAAATAAGGTAAATACTATTTGGTTGATGGAAAAGTGGTTTGTTGGGTAGAGGAATTGTTAAAAGGCAGCAAGCAAGAAGTTTGGGAAGGAAGTGCACTATCAAAAGAGGTGAAAGTAAAAACAGGAATTTCGCTATGCAGGGAAGTGTATTGGGCCATTGCAGTTCATTGATCTAATCGATGTTAAGTTGTTGCTTTATAGTGAGGAGTTAGGATGTCTGCTGATGGAATAATGTTACACAGTAGAATTAAAACAGGAAATTATTTTGAACCGCTACAGAATGATCTGTTCTGGATATCTGGGTGGCTAGATCAATGTTGAAAGAAGATAAATGCCAAAAAAGAAGAGTCAGCTTATTAGACACAATAACAGAAAAATTAACGTTTTGCTTCATTATAACATGCAAAATTAATTGTTGACTGAAGGTATAAAGTGTAAATAACTGCCTATTAGAGACCTTAGGCACAAAATAATATCTTGGCATATCATTTGGCGATTAACTTAATTTGGAGCAGCAAGTGCATTCACTGGATGAAGGGGTGTACCTAGCAAGTGAGAGAATTTGGTTACAAGACGCTGGAAAGAACGTTGCTTGAATATGATGGGACAGGATGAGACCGGTGTACTGTGTATGATATACAGGAGCTAAAAATGAGCAAAGTATAGCAGGTTGGAAATTAACACAGAGCACAATCAGCGAATGATGTGATGAAGAAGCTTAGCTGGAAGTCATTGGCAAAAAACAGGTGGTTACACAGATTGATGCGGGTATGGGTTATCAGCCCTGTATAGAAGAATTAGGAAGCGTGAAGGGATGATCATGACCACAAGCTGACACTTGATTTGAGGCATGAGAGAGTGGGATACTTTTCTTTTGTATTTAAAGCAGGCATTATAATATACTGTATTACCGAGGGATATGATAAACAATTTACTTCAAACATTGAACGAATTTAAATTTAAAACTTCATCAAATTCAAAATTAGTCGTGTATGCAAAATGTCACCGGAATCTATGCTGCATCGCAATGATATAATTAACCCTCCGTTTCTTCATGTCATGAACTAACCCCTTCCATTCTACCTATACATTACAGCTTACGTACTCAGTTTTTCTGATTTTAATATTAAGTGCTTACCGGCAGTTCCCTATGCTGCAAATAACATACTGACTTCTAAATACTTTTTTCTAATTTGCTGGAATATTAAATTATGGTTTCAATTAATATTATGTGGATTAACAGTAAGATCATTTGAATTGATCTTCAGTCATTGTGAATGTTCGAGAGGCCGCGTTTTGTTTCGCTGGCTGAATCTATTGTTTTACGAAAGTTCTATTCTAAACGACAGTAGCTGCGGAACAACGAAAACGTAGGTAAATTCGTCAGTATGAAGCATTAAGAGTATACCTTTGTATGGTGTTAATGATTTGATTTAATTTAACTGCGATGATTCTGGGACTTTTGTGTTTAACTAACTTCCTATGAGTATAAAATAGTTCGTAGGTATCTGAAATATTATGGGCAATTCCTATCACTTTTTCGAAAATAATAGTTAAAAGTGTCTGATACAACCTTATTAAAGCAAGTTCTAAAGTTAAAGTTACGTATGTAAACTATGATAATTTGCGCTATGGTTGTTATTCATTGAGTGTTTATTGATTATGACACATTTCTTATCTCAGATGTTTACATCAGAAGAAGTCTTCCAAACATTTTAAAAAATATAAAAAAAACTTAACCCCAGTTCGACGGTTGACCACGTAGCCATTTCTAAGATAGCGATGATGCAACTTCATGTCTTTCCATTACTACTGACATTTAGCTAATCTATTGTACTTTATTGCATGTACGTAGAACTCATAAAATAATCAAACTTTAGCATCAAGTTGCAGTAAAACATGGCTTGCTTATCACTCGAATTTATTGGCCACTTTCGAAAGGACGAGGCAATCTGCTTGCTTCACGGATTTAATGCGAACGCCTGCAGATAATGTTGATTATAATATCTAGTCAAGGTTGCTTTGACTCCTTCGGAATTGAACGTCTCGTGCAAGCACTGAAATTTTACAAAAATGTTCCTTACTATATTCTCAGTATTGAGGCTGTCTTTCTCTGCTCCTACTAGGCAAGATTTACACCGTGGGAACGCCCATCGAGGGGTGTGTATCCGTCTTCTTATTACGACGCCACTCCAAATTCCGGGCGAAGATCAACTCTCTTGCGAAGATGAACTGGGGTGTCTAGCCGTTGCCTTCCCCTGGCGTGTTCGTATCCGGTAGTGTGGTGAGGATGACTGCGAACGTGTGTGAGATCACCACAGAGTGTTGTTTGTGTTTTGGATCCTATCTTGCCGACCAAGTCTTTATGCTGAAAATTTCTTCTACCCCCAGGATTAGAACCGTCCAACTCCGTGTCAACGCTTGCCATTATAAACCAAATCAACTGGGGTTTTCTACGTCTGATTGGATCAAATATGCCAATTTCTTCAAGGGCCGCATATATACGGACACGATGGACGACTAACACAGATATCGATACCACCGTCTCAAAAATATGATCACAGATCTGTAATTGAGCTCAAGGGAATGTTGCTTGGGATAAAAAAGTTCCAACGAGCCCACAGTATGAGTTTTAGCCGATTAAGAGCGCCACTTCTATTTCTGTTTTATAAACGATCGTGGAGACAATGTTCTTCTTCTTGTTCCTTGCACTTATTCCTCTCTTAACTGATGCCCACGACTTCGTTCCTGTTTCTCAAGAATTTTGAAGGATATGTTTTTGCATTGAACATTAAACTCAGGTGGTAGAGCACCTGACTACGGCCAGGACGACCTGGGTTCGATTCCCGAGGTAGGCGAGGATCCTTCTTCGAAGCTGAACGTTTGGAACGCCCCCCTCCATCCCACCCCAAGACCCACACAGCCCGCTATCAAATGAGTACCGTGGGGGAAGCTCTGTGGGAAGGTAAAGAAAACGGGTCGGACCGTGTCGCCGACCACGGCACGTACACTCTAGTGCCTACGGTCAGGAATCAGGAATGCGGAGTTCTGCCTCCGCTAATCCTACGAGGGTACGGCTTGGAAGCTGTGAAAACCCACTACCTTTACCTTTTAATAGGTAGCCTATGGTACTTCCTGCCTAATCAGCAATCCGCCTGTGAAAGTCCCGTCTAAATTTGTTGCATTTAAATTATTCATATTTATTGACAGCTGAAAAATGTGTCATATTCTGAAACATTATTCAATAATATTTTAGAACATTTTAGTACTTTCGAGAACATCCTAGTACATTCTAGAAAATTCCAAAGATGTTTAGAATTCTTTGGTGGAAATATAAAAATGTCCTAGACCGATCACTTTCAACCACCATATCTCCCACACCCCACAGCTACAGACATGCCACCACCATACTGCATGATGGGAGACAAGACTGCTACCACACACAAACACATGTGGCCTGCGGTAGATAGTTGTGGCTTCAGACTGAAAATACGGACACACACGTCTGTTTTTATCATTGGACTATATAAAATCCTATGCGTGCGAAAACCGCATCATCACGGACAAGCCACTGAACCAATTAAGGCCGTACTCAAAAGAAATGTTGTTGAGGTGGTGCAAACGGTTTTTAATTGTAAGTCGTTCTGATAGAAGCCGCCGAAGAATAATTCCCACATTTAAAATTTAGTTATTCCGAGCGCGATTCCACAGACAGCATTTCAGTAGCATTTCTCGTCAATGTTTAAACTATCACTGTTTTGATTACGTTTTTTCTTAAGTACGTTTATTTATTGCATAAGTTTTGTTGTATATTGTAAGTGCTATAAATTAAACCCCAATATGTTAATTAAACATAAAAAGTGTAAGTAATGTTTAATTTACCTAAACATGACAATAGGACTCACGCTTTCGAGTATACGGTAAGATGTTAATTATCTTTGATTCGATATGAGAACGTAAGAACGTAAGTTTATGATAAGCGGTTGTTCGCTACAGTTTATAAGTAAATCGCGTTGTGTGTTCTAACATGCAGTTTACTACTACAGATTTTTTTTTTTTTTTTTTTTTTTTTTTTTTTCAATAGAATTCACATTATAAGTATTAGTCTACTAAATTTTACAATCAGCGAAATTGGTTCATTACTTTTAGCGGGGATTGTACGGTAACCATAGTGCTGCTATTTGATGATGGATTCTTAAATCACTCGACGAGACAAATCGAAAGTGTTGAATAACATTTTGTGATATCTCGCTTAGTTCTCGAGATACACGTTCTCAAAATTGAGGCGGTTGGGTTCAGATGCAGAGTAGACTAAAAAAAATTTAGCTGGAAGGGCACAATCAGTGTTTTGTTTTCTTACTACCGGTTGTAGTTAGGTTGAAATGCGGCACGAAATTACCTATAACAATTTTTTTAACAATCAATAGCTCCAAAACTAAGCGAGATATCTAAAAAAATTATTCTTTACCTTCAAGTTATACTGACAATGATTCCACAGATAACTCCGTATTTGAGATGCGTTGCTCACGCGAGCTTACACACTACTGTTTTGATTCTGTTTTGTATTTTTAAGTACGGGTATTTATTTCATAAGATTCGTAAAATTTAGAACGAGTATTGACACAAAACTGAAATTATTGGGAATACTGGAACTGGGAAAGAAGCTCACAAAAACCGCGCTGAAAAACTGCAAAAAGCATATGCAATTATTTGGAATACTTACAATAAGAAATAACTTTCCACCAAAGGCAAACTCCATCACTACCACAACGTCGTTCTTCCAGGAGCACTGTATGCGACGGAGACATCATCATTAACGGTAAATGTCAAAGGAATAGAAAAAATAGAAAGACAGATACTGAGAAAAATATTCGGCCCCAAAATCCAAGATGGCATCTGGATGCGCAAAAGCTCAAAAGAACTGTGTTCACTGACAGAAAGATTCACCTCACTCGCACGGAAAAGACGCATGAAATTTTATGGACATATAGCACGAATGGATGACTCATGACTTACCAAGAAAATTTTCCACATCGCTAACGGTCCCCGACAAAACAAAGTACGCTGGTTTGTAGAAACCCAGAAAGACCTCGCAGAAGCCAGCCTTGACCCATTGACATCCACACGCAGTAAATACAGACAATTGATCACCTCACATAAATTTGCCCCTAAGAGCCCAACATCAAAAAAACTGAAACTAAGAAATGCATGGACACAAGAGAGACGTCAAGCCCACAGCGAAAGGATGAGGAAGTTTTGGGAAAATAAGAAGAACAGCAAGAAGAATACGAAGGACAGCAAGAAGAATAATGCAAATTAATGGTTCCACGCGCTCCTTAGTGGGCTAAACGATATAATAATAATAAAAAATAAAACTGAATACGTTAATTAAAAGCAATAGGTGCAAGAAACATTTAATTTACCTTAACATGATCGTAGTGCTCACGCTTTCGGGTAATATCTGACGTTAGAAAATAATATTATGTTAAGTAATTTTTACGTTACAGATACAATTGGACTAAATCGCGTTTTTTGTTGTAAAATGCCGTTCAGAACAACAGTATTTTGGGTTTTCAATAGAATTCACATGATAAATATTAATAAATTTTGCGATTAGTTAATTTAGTTATATCTAGTAAATATTTTTTAGTTTAAATTCAATGCCTTTTTTAATGCATTCGGCCTTTTAGCCATTCAGTCAGCATGTGAATTTGTTTCATTTTCCTCGATTGTGTCAGATTCTTCTAGTATTGTAGATAATCTCACGTGAAAGGACAACACAGGACAAACACAACACTTAATTAAAACCATCCATGACCTGCGCCGGACTCGAAAGGGTGACCCCTGCAACACGAAGCCAGCTTGCTAGCCCTAGAAAAATACCAGCCATCCGATGATCAAACGGCTTCATTTTGATGTGAAGTTGGAAAACTGAGATATTAAAGATAAAAGTTTCCCGAATTAGCAAAAGTTCTTTGGCTGAACGCGATTTACGCGTCGTATTATTTATCCCCTGCCCCCCCCCCCCCCCACGGCGTTTTGTTGATTGTGACATAATCGGTTTAAGAAGGAGATCCGTATTTCAACACCCTATGTGAACGAAGTTGCTGCCAATATCCAAAATATCTTTGATCGTTTATCTGTCCATTAACGACACAAATATCAAATTCTGCGTGGACGAAATCGTGGGTACAGCTAGTATGTATGTATATAACATTGCTCGGTCGGCTTTTCTAGAATGCGACGCGTATGGGATTTGGCCGTCTTTTCGCTGAGCCTGCCTCCTCCTGGGGAGGAAAGTTACGTTGGGTGAAAAAATTGTAACTTTTTTCTGTGTGTACTAAGTGTATTTTTTTTACTGTGTTGTTTATGAGGTTGAGATTACGAAAAAATCGCTTAACTTCGCAATCAGGCTGGGTGGTATGCGGACACTAGAACTCGATCTTACCTTCTAGAAACAAAGTACGGTGCTTTAGCGTTCTGAACCACGCTGGCGGGCAATCATGGAGGCAATGTTAATAAATGTTAAAGATTATTTACCGATAACGTAGTTAATCGTATAAAACAGTTCTCTGATTTTTTTACACATTGAACGTAATATCCACGCCATTTCAACGTGATGCTCAAATTGAATTGCAAAAATAATGCTGACAACGAACAAAGATAACGTCTTGCCCTTGAATATGCAGTAAGTTTACCAATCTTTGGAAAGGTTTAGTACAGGGTAACACTGAAAAGCATTTTGAAATAAGATCTGCACAAAATTTTTTGACTGGTGTTAATTTTAGAATGCAATTCATAGACCTAAATAAAGAATTGCGCAGAATCGCTGAACACAATGAATGGTGTGGTATTGTGTTCAGCGATGAATGGCACTACCTGGGATGACCATCGTCGGCGAGTATAGGGGAGACCTGGGTAGAGGTCCCCAGTTTCAATGTTTGGATAGGCCCAACGGTGTTATTCCTTTCATCGTGGTGTGGGGATCCATCGGTTATGACTTCAGTTCGCGGCTGGTAGTGACTGAGGGAAACGTCACGGATATCCTGCGTCCTCATATGCTACATCTCAGGCGACAGAATCGTGACGCCATTTTTCTACAGAATATTACTCGTCCACACGCAGCACCAGTCTTTATAAACTGCCTGCGGTATGTTAAAACACCCCTTTGGCCAGCGGTAGAATATGCCTGTGACCGATCCGAACGACGACTCCGACCAAGTGCCAATATCCAGTTGTGAGCCGACTTGCCTCAGGAGAGGATACAAAGGCTTTATGACACCCTTCCCAACAGAATCAGTACATGCATCCAGGCCAGAGGGGGTGCAACGTTATACTGATAAATGGGCTCAAACTGACAAAATAATTTGAAAATTTTACTCGATTTTGTAATCTCTGAAATAACATCTCGTGCCCTATCAACACGTGAAGTATATAAATAATAATTATTTTAATGCTTTTATCATTTAATTTTGTAATCCAAAGATTTCACAGTAGAGCAGTAAGTTTAGTCTTTGGGATAGTGCAGGTTGGTGGCGTTTAGTTAGTTTCTACGGTTTCTGGCGGTACTGTTTCTGGCCGTATGGATAATGTATAATGTATTATGATAGTGCTAAATGTTCTGAGAACGTGGGCAGTGCGTACCCCTGGCCATTTGTTGGCGTGAGATGTGTACCAGCTTAATCAGCCAATCTACCATTAATTGATTTAATTGAACGTTGTTTCGTATCAACGGACTGTGTAGTGCTTTGAAAGTTTATATGTCTTACGGAATAATGTGAATTTCACCGCAGTATTGCTTCGTAAAGCTACTTCATTTACACTTCACGACTTAACCATTTTTAATGAGTTGAGCTGAAGAACTGAGTTTTTCCGACAGTATCATTCAACATCTTATTGTCCGTGACATACTATAAAGTCTTTTAGAATATAAGTGACGAAGAATGAGCCTACTTAATTAATCAATACAACGGATACCTCTCAAGTGTATGCAGTATTTAAAGAGGTGGATTGAATACAGGAATGCCATAGGGTTGTGCACTGGGACCATTGTTGTCCATCATTGTGGGGTGGTTTACAGTCAGAACTTAGGTTTTTTTTTTATTATCTAATATACTTTGAGTGTAAATTACCCCCTCCTTCTACTTTTGTGGTTTACGAATTTTAAATTTCTTCAGTGTTTTTGGTTCTATAAAGTTACAGAAGGATCTTGACAGGATATGTAGCTGGGAAGGTCAACACGGAAAGAATATAAACGTCAAGAAGAGTTAGCTTATAGGTGCATAAAAGTGCTAATATCTTAGTATATCATTTGTTGGTAAACCAGATTTGGCAGGAATCGTTTGGCAACTGGTAGGGAGAAGTTTCAAATTCCTTCGTTTATTGGTGATGGTGATGTACCAGTGAAGTGAAGGAACTGGATTACAAATCATCCATCACACTAAGCTTGAATGTGGTAGCGTAGTATGGAATCCACATTTTTGGCATCAAATACAGGAGTATGAGGGTATACATAGGCGAGCAAACATATTTGTTTTGAAAAATTAAATCCGAACTTGCCAGACGATACATTGCTAAGCAGCCTTGTTCTAACACCTCTCCTACACTCCTGGCCACATTCCTTCCATCAACAACACTGGAACCGGGAAATACCGTGTTTAAGCACCGTCATCATACAAGAATATTGTAAAACAAAAACAATTGTAAATTGTTTAGTTGAAAATATTTCATATAGTTTAATTAAGACGGAGACAAAAGGGATGGTTTCATGCATAAAGATAATTGGATTTGATTTGAGAAGTTTTGTGGTGGTATTAAGAAGCTTTATGATGGCATAAACGTTATTGCAGATAAGTGAACATTTATTGTTGGATTATTACAAGTAGTTAAGTTCTCTTTTCTTCTTATTATGCGTCGATTAATCTCAGATTGCTCATTGCAGTTTTCCCTAGTTTGTCTGTAACTTCACCGAAGGAGATCAAATGGCGGCCACAAGTAAGTTTTCTGCATATTGGTATTATATAGTTTGAAACTACTTTTTTATTTTTTCACTTTGACAAGGTTCAATGTAATCGTAAACAAACAGTTAACAAAGTAATCGTTAGTGAAACAGTAAGTACATCAGGATAAGTGAATATGGCTTGAAACATAAAGGCGATACTAATACACTCCGATACTTTCACAAAATTTTAATTTAGTGACTTCATACACATCCTTCGTTGCAGATCCGCCATTTTGTTATATTCGACGTAATATGACCATGTATATGTCATTGTTCTAAACTGAAAGAGACTTATCTTAATGACTTGTACAATGAACACCCTTTATAACAAACACACTGTACAACAAACTAAAAAAAAAAAAGATATTTTTCTTGCTAACCCTTCGCCGACTGATTTTTAAAACATTTGTTTCTCTTTCAAACATTTTTTTACCGAGTGTGTTGGGTGAGTGGTTAACGCTCTGGCCTCGCATTCGGAAGGACGCCGGTTCAAATCCGTCCGGGCATGGAGATTTAGGTTTTCCATCATTTCCCCAAATTAATCCAGGCGAATGGCCTTCAAAAAGGGCATGGCCGAATTCCTTCCAGTTCCTTGTTCCCAGTCCTTTCCCGCATGTATTGACGTCGATTTCGACGAGGCGTAGAGCCCTAAGAAAAAAATTCAAATATGTTTTTTTTTGAATCTTTCGCTCACTATGTTCTCTGTCAAACGGCAGTAACCACTATAAATGTTTAAGCCAAGATGAACATTGAAGAGTGCAAGTTATTTTTTGGTTATTATTTCAGAAGCGAAATGAGCAAATATACGTTTGCTTTCTTTCCTATGCTGGTCTAATTATCTTTACATGTCTTTTACAATCTATGTGGTCTTCTTAATGTTCTACAGTATTTATGAACAGTTCCTTCTATCATTTGTTAATAACAAATTAATTGATAAGTCACACTTTAAGATGCATTTTAACAGTCGACCCCCTATTTCATTACAGTATTATAAAGATTATTTCTGAGACTTAAAGTAATATTCATTACTAAATATCTACACTCTTTCCCCCTTCCCCTAATAAAACATTTTTTACGATTGAGATATGTTCTAGACACCTTTCTTCCTCCACTGAAAGCTTATATACTGATTACCGAGCGTGGTGAGCGAACGGTTTAAGGTCAGGCTTCGCATTCGGGAGGACGCGGGTTCGAATCCCCGTCCGGGCAACCAGATTTGGGTTTTCCATGCTTTCCACAAATCACTCCAGGTGAATGCCGGGATACTTCCTTCAAAAAGGTCATGGCCGAATTCCTTCCCGTTCCTTGTCTCCCAGTCCCATCCCGTCTTTAGTGACCTTAGCCGTCGACGAGGCGTAAAGCAATTAAAAAAAAAAAAAAAAAAACAATCTAGGCGAATGCTGGAATGTTTACTTCAAAAGGGCAGTCAGTTCGATCATATAGCCAGGAATATTTAACATGGTATCTATAAAATAGCTATTTTACTCCCTCCACCCAAGAAAGACCTCCCCAAGCGACATTAATTTTTTTTTAAAATATCAACAAAAATTATGAATGTAATATTTCGAATTAAAATATACAGAAACAAACTTGGAAATGTCTTGACAAATATCTTCAACAAAGTGCCACCCTCTGGTATGTTAGCAGTGTGGTATACAGCAGTGAATGACTTAATCCCAATAAACGAAAATCTTGACAAGATTCAACTTGGACCATCAGACAAACGCGAATACATGTCAATATGGACACAGTTTTACACCGTTTCACTGCATCACTTTCTAATTTTAATGTTTTGTTTTTGTTTTCAGGCTGTTATCAGATATGCAAAACTGTGTGGACATCACTTCTCCTGCTTTCTCTGTTTATGCAAGTAAGGAGACTGGTATATTACAATATACTATACAGTACTTTTTATCTGGCAATTCATAGTATCGGTTTTAATCGCTTAAATTACCGAAAATTAATTCTCAAGACAGGTAGAATCTACTTCCATTACATAAACAAATTAGTCTTAAGAACTCGATAAAAAATTGTAATGTAATTCCAAAGTAAACATTTTATTTTTAAAAATTTATTCAGAGATAAGGAAATTATATCTTTTTTAACTGAGATATCTTGTCAGAAATCAATTCCTATTGTAGCTGAACCGTTGTTGAAACATACGTGAGAGAATAATTATCTAATTTCCAAACAAAATTATTTATTTATCTGGTTCCATAGAAGGAAGGCCCTATGGGATGTGAAATATTTCATGGTTAATATACATACATAAATGTGAACAATAATCACAGTAAAAATATATTTGACAAAGACATAATAAATAAAATAAAAATTAATTTTTACAACTGAATTTTAAAATAGTTTTATTAGGTACAGTTAATTCTTTTGTTTAAATTTTTGAATGGACTAAAAGGAATTGAGAACAAGTTAATCCCACAGTTTTTCAATATTATCTAAACAAACTGTTTTAGTATAACTGGTAAAACTTGTCTGATTTAGAAATGTTATTTCTGTACTCTGAAAGAGCTATGACCTTCTCGGTTTTCTTTTATTTTCTTCTGGTATTATTCGTATCGTTCAACACAATAGTTCATATCATTCTCCCCGGAGCTAATCTCTTGATTTCAAAATACCAATTCTTGTTATTCTTTTCGTGTCTATAGCAGCATCAGATACAAGCAAGCTTTTCCGCCAATGCGATGGCTTTATCAATATTTGGTCGAAAGTCTGACTAAGAAGTTCCCAGTTGTCGGCATGACAACAAATGTACGATGGTTTCTTTTTCGCCGCAATAACATGTGGTATCTGGTTGCTGTCCCAAGTATCCCCATGAAGCGAGAGTGTCTTTGCAGCGGCCAACTCCAACTCGAAGTTCACATGGGCCAAGGCTGTTCAGACCAGATTCTCTTTCGGCTTCATCTTATCGATGTTGTGTGACACTGTCTTCTTACAGACCAGATTTCTTTCACTGATTGGTGTTCCTTCAGTCTCGATGGCGCTAGTGCTTAACCACGTAGAGGGTGTAACATTACAGTTACCTTCCGCCGGCTACAAAGTAGTGTCTCTGGAGCGGATACATTTTTTTCTAAGTCAGTCAGTCGTATGCGAATTGTCGCAGAGCGCGGATCGCGGCTCACGTAGTGAAGGCATTGACCTTACTGTATGATGTAGTTTCGTAGGTGTAACTGTGTTTAAGAAGAAATTCATGTCGTCAATAGGAACTGTGATTGTAAAAGTGAAGTTTGGACAGAATTTAAATGAACATTGATCATCAAGTTGTGATAGTGGATGATTTAGCCGGAAGGAGATATGAATTATAATTATCCTTTTGTCTCAAGAACTCTGTAATCTTTCGGATACGAAGTTTTGAATAGCCTTATACTTTGAAATTTGATGGTGGCCAAACCGTTCACAAGTGTTAACGTGCTTTATTAATAAACTTGTCATGGACGTAATTCTTCTTATTAATGAACTTAATGACCTTTATTAATTGTTCTTATAATTACTGCTTAGGACGGCTTTAGTTTCATCATCTTGCGACCGGCGGCACAACGTACTATATAAAATTAAATTAGTTTGCTTAGAGAACTGTGTCTTTGAGTGAAAATATTTCGTGAGGTACAAGTTACCAGTTACCGCAACTACTAATTTTGGTCTTACAAGGGTGTCGGGTGACTTCTTCTATTGTAAACCAATTGCAAACATTCTTCTTTAGAATCACATGAACCGATATTAGTAAAGATACAGAACCGTTTAAACTGAAATCTAACTAGTACGAGCATGTTCTAGTACCTCTCTGTGTTGGTGTTACCAACTTTTTTAAGTTTTACAATCCACGTCTTTGTTCTCAGTGTTGCAGACTTGCGGCGTCGCAGACCACCTTAAACGTCAACGTGACTGAAGGTCTGGTCAACCTCACCAAGAAGGAGGTGGAGGTGCTGGAAGCTATCGGCAGAAATGCGAAGAACCTCGTCAACGGCTTCACCGTCATCACTCAGCAATACAGGCAGCAGCTGCTCAGAGTGGACACGGTCCTTCAGAAGGCCCTGTCCTGCAACAGCACCGAGCAACTACTTCCCACGGTGCAATACGGACTGCAGAGCCTGAGGCGTATAGAAAAGGAACTGAGGAGCAGGATTAACGATATCATATTACCAGCCGACGCTTACTTTACCAAAAAAATTCCGCATTATCTATTCAGACGAATCGTTCTTGGGAAACTGATTACTTCGATCACCGATACCGCGATGATGTCAGCACAGTTCAGAAGCGAGTCGATGTATGGCATAGCCCAAGTTGTCGATAATACAGTCCGATCAATTGTTCACTCAGTTAGTAGATCAGGCGAAACAGCAATGAACGCTGTGGCGGCTGTAGCTAATTCAATGGCAGCATATAATCGACAGAAAAGAGGTACTAACTCTACGGTAAAACAACCCCTGGACTCAATACCTCCGTCATTAATAGACTCCAAACGTCTCACCTGTGGTCTTAGCAAAGGAGACAGGAGTCATGATTTTGCTACCGCGAGCACCCTGATAGCATGCAGTGTGGTGCCAAATTTGCTTATTCGAAAAACTGAAGAGAGTATCATGCAACAATGTCATGTAATTGGGGGACTGTTGGCTTCTTGTGCGTTTCAGCTGGAAGATCCGGAAAGACTGCATTTCGGCTGGAATTACACCTGTAAGAATGGAGAATATCTGAATGTTTCTGTAGGTATTAGCCACCCCGTGTGCAATAAAGAAGTTGGGAGAACGGCGACGGCCATAATCGCGTCGTTGAAGCAGACACCGCCCACCAAGCTGAGCTTCGCCGACTTCGTAAAGATATATGCGGCGCCGCTGCTAGAGGCAACTATACAAGTGCTCGTGGAGGTAGTAAAGGAGGGCGCCACTTACTGTCAGAACAGAATTTCGCACTGAGAAAAATCAACATACAATCCACGTCCGACCATCCAGATTTCGGTTTTCCATGGTTTCCCGAAATCACTTGAGGCGAATGCCGGGATGGTACCTGCAGATGGCCATGGCCGATTTCCTTCCCATTTATTGTTCCATTTCTTTCCCGTCTCTAATGATCTACAGTTTGACGAGGTGTAAAGCCTCAAGAGGAAGAGAGAAAAAACAGCCCTTATATATTTCTATAGTGAAAATTATTCATTCGTCACGAAAATGTGAACCGTATATAAATTTCAATTCTGTTTTACCTACAAAGCTGTATTGTTAAACTGGTGGAAAACAATGTTTGATTGAGTAAATAATAAATTTTAACTCTCAAGATGAAATTAACTCCTTGTAATTATCCTGTAGGGAGGAGAAAGATATTGGTTTTTCCAGCAGCAGTGTAACTCCTGAACATTTGCGTCTGAAGGAATTGATTTCAGCTCCCACACATTTCTGCAACAGATTATCAACTAAATTTATTTCTTATGAGCTAAAGAAAAATAAATTAAGGATTATAATTTTAATTCTTTTGCGTCTTCGCAGAAAGTTGATATCTATTTAGAAAATGAAGTTGCTTAACTTTGAGATCAGCTAAATCGATTCCGTAACACTATATGATAAATAAAATATTCTTTCGCCATTTATCTTCCGTTAGAGCTTTATGAGTTTGCAGTTCGTTACAGTTCTTACAGCACAGTATGTCTCACTACTGATACCACAATATGTACGTGAGGTTAGGATTATTTGAGTGTTAGCACAGAAACATTAAACTGATACTGAAATAGTAAATACCTTTCCATTATAACAATTCAATTTTTTCTCCAGGATTTCTCAGTTAATTTGTAAATGTTAGCTATTCAATTCACACAGCTGGCACACAGAAATATATCTGACTAGCAATTTGAGCCACCTGTAGGAGAATCGTTTGGTTTCTGGCTAACATTAGCAGTGTAATGTCACGAAAATACTAAACACTAGTAAATTCTTCTTCTCGTAATACATTATCCTTGCTACATGAATAATGCAGATATGTTGTGGCTAGCTGTGATTACCGTTGATTCCTTGGGCTATGGATGTCGAGGGGAATCACTTATTGAATCTGCTAAAATGAATTAGTGAATCCACATAAACTGAATAACAGCATACGGGTGAAGCTATCTGGATTAATTTGAATTAATATTCTGAAGTGACTGACCGAAAATAATATTTTGCGATGAGTTCATTAAGAATTTTCTTGTGAAATAGGCGGACTCCTTCGCTGGTCACGTTTACTAACGCTCCACCCATTAATTAATTTAAAGATAACATTGTGTATCAAGTTCGTGGTTGAAGACATCTTAACTGTTCTAAACTAATCACGCCACTATCTCGTAAGTGAATTTACTAACGTCAGAAATAATTTAAAGATTTATTGAAATTCATCATTAGAAAATTAATGAAAAATTAGAGGTATTCCCCGAAGCTAGGCTTGGAACGTCTACATATAACACGTTTTGTTGAGTATGTTATAATTCTGGTGTGAACTTTGATATTTCTAAAATAATTTACACTAACTGATAAATATTGTATTTCACGGTGAGTATTACATACTACTTTTTTTACTCTCTTCAAACTTTCCCTGATTGCGCAATATTGACAGACTGAATTGACAGAAAGAATGTAAATGTATGATAAACACAAATGCAAAAAGATACCAAATTCCTTGTGTAGAAAGTATTTAAGGTAATGCTTAATCTATATCTGCGTCAGTTCACTGTAAAGTTCGGTTTTTGATATCCCGTGACTGACGCCTATATTATCAGTTGACTGAAAGTTAGGGGGAGTATTTGGTAGGTATTCGATGTGGAATGACACTAATTTGGAGTGTTAATAACCTTCAAGACTTTTACGGGCTCTTCTAATCTTGTGACTATCCTCTGCCTTCAGGAAGGCTTCTTGTCTTGAAGCTGGATCTTGGTCTAGAGGTTTGCTTGCTAGTGGGCTTTGAATTATACAGGGCGTTCGCCGGAAAACGCTACCCTCCCAGTCTGTTGCCGTCGGCAACTTGCTCGGTCAGTCGAGCCAGCAGTTTCCGCCACACGACACCGTGAATCACCGCACTGTTTAACACCTCCGCTGCCCCAACAGTGCAGTGCAGTGACCTTTACATTGTTAAGAACGGTTTCTTTGCATTGTAGATAGTTTGTGACTTCAGTCTTTTATTAATCAGTGTTGTGAATAAACGTTTCTTTGCGGTTTGGCTGGTTTGGGGATTCATACTCTTATTAATCTGTACCGTGTTTGAGTGTGAGTAAAATTATGGTACGTTACAGTTTGCAACAAAGAATATTTCTCTACGATACATATGTGAAGAAGAAGTCGTTTAAAAAGTGTCGCAGTAAATTTCGTCGCGAATTTCCTGGCACTTTACTGCCAGCTAAATCAACAATTCTGCGTCTGGTTAAAAAAGTAAGAGAAACGGGTTCATTTTTTAACAAAAAGAGACTGTCGGTCAACCGTATTCTCACAGAGGAGAAAATTGACGATATCGCTTTTCGACTAGAACAGTCACCCAAAAAATCATTAAGTCAGTTAGTGCAGCGTGTGTCTCGAAATATGTTCAGAAGATGTGAAATGTGCATTACACAAGAGGGTCAACACTTCCAGCATCTTTTATAAGGTAAGCTAATGAATTACGTCACATTTAAATGCTTAGCACACAAGTTTCTGAAGTTTATGAAGTTTATGAAGCGTAATTATTATGAAATAGTCCGCGGCCGACGGTCGAACAATGCCGGAAACTGAGCGCTCGCTCGCCGGGAGCAGTTTCTTCCTTGTAGCGCTAACAGTGGGTTGCGTTTCCCGGCGAACGCCCTGTATTATACGTCAGGCACTGAAAACTTCCGGTTAACAGGTTCGGAAACCTTGGGTAAGAGAGGGTAGCTCGTGTTATTTCAAGGCTACCTCCAACTAGCGTCTGTAGATTAATAGTTTACTGCTTCTGGACGAATATGCTGAATATCTGTTAACTGAATGTCAGGCTCAACAGAACAGGCCCGGACACACAGAACGCGACAGGCGACAGCAGAAACTTGGTCGTTCTCTCGTCGCGGCGACACGCGATTTTGGTACGTCACACAGGACGCGACAATTCTATAGCGATAAATACCAGTCTAGTGAGACCCTCTGTCGCGAAGAGATCTGTACTTCTTTATTTCTTTCTTAATAAGTTTTCTCTGGCTAGTAAATTCTTATAAAACATGTCAAGTGATGAGAAGATTCTACTTA
This sequence comes from Vandiemenella viatica, assembly GCA_031002005.1. Classification (NCBI taxonomy): domain Eukaryota; kingdom Metazoa; phylum Arthropoda; class Insecta; order Orthoptera; family Morabidae; genus Vandiemenella; species Vandiemenella viatica. Next base: position 25,698,553 of record JARYHS010011408.1, read on the forward strand.
TTTTGTTTGCGCTAAGAAGAAAGTAAAGACGGGTCAGGATTCACAACATCAATAAGAAGAGAGAATGCCTCGGTGAATACCACTGCCTTTGCCGGGAACTGGAGTGACATGAAGATAGATTTTATACATATTTTCGTATGTCTCGAGAATGCTTTGCCAAATTACACAATCTGTTAAAATTAACTATATCGAATTGCAATACGAACTTGAGAAAAGTAATTGGCACAAGAGAAAGATAGCCATTTGTATGAGGTATGTGCTGTTCCTTTAATATATATGGTTAAAAACAAAACAAAAACAATGACACTGCCAAAACCAGGGCCAGCACTAGGGAAGGGGGGGGGGTGAAGCTAGGCAAAAGTACCCCGGGCCTGTGCCCCCAAAGGGGGCCTCTCTGTCAGGGTGTCTAACTAAATAGAAATCAAACTTTAAAAATCTTTCTTAAAAACGTGTAATTTGATTTTTTGCCTTAAAATTTAAATTTTTTAAAAGTTTAAAATAAATTTTTTTGTTGGGGGGGGGGGGGCCTAAGAACCCTTACCCGGGGCCCGAAAATCCTAGCGCCCTGGCCAAAACCCCTGACCTCTAAGCGATTTTCAATCTTATCACTTCCCGACGCTTCCCCCTTGGAGGCAGCTGTGTCATTTGCGTGGCGGTAAATACTAGGAAATACCCCAAAAATCAGGCGTATCATCACAAAGTGAAATAGTCACAATAAAAAAATACAATTTTTTATCGTCAATTTATTTCACAATCAAAAGAAATAAATATAGGCTCAAACACAAATATTATTTATTTTAAATAATTACAGTGTAAACAAACAAACAAAAAGTGACAAACTAACCCAAAAAAAAAAATACAATTCTGAATGCGAAAAAAATATTGTTTATGAGCTGGAAATCTTTTCATATGCATCTCTTAGTACACCTGAAGTACTGGCCGTCGGATGCGGTGGAAATCAAATTTTCTTCATCGACCTTGTCGCAGTGTCGCGCGACAATTCTGTAATTTTGTACTACTGTGTCGCTCGTCGCCGCGACAGAGATTGCGGCCCGGCTACAGATCGCTTTGTGTGTGACCGTCCCAATTCAAAACTACGAATTACAACAATAGCGCCGCCGCGCCGCGACACAATATCGCATGTCGCGTTCCGGGCGCGACTAGGGTAACGACAAAACGGTTCAGGATTTGTCTGGTTGGTAACTGTCGATGGAATGACAGCGAATAATGTGTGTGAACCTTTGAAGTAGATTTTCATTTTTGTTAGAAGCAGCAGATTGTGTAGTCATATTCTATAGAGTCAGCGCTTCCACTAAACAAACAACTATATGCTGAGACTGTATCTACAAGACCAAAAAAAATTAATAAAATATTACACTTGCCATAATCCCCTATTTTTCCCTTAAAAATCTATACTGTTTAGTACGGCCGTTACACCACCACATATTTGTTTGCTGAACGAAGTGACAAAACTTCTGTTTCCCCATATTTCTTACACAAGCATTGACTGTCTCTCACTTTGCAGAATCGAGGCTAGGAAAAAACATTGTCCAGCGTTCTTACATATGTTCAGTGGGATGACTTACACAAAAATCTGACATTGCAAATTAAACCAAAAATACTAGATTTCTTAATACAAATTCTCTTTCGAATAGTCTTCAACCATAGGGCCAGAGTGCCATTAAATTGAATTTTAGGTTAACATTATCACCATTTTTTTTTTTTTTTGAAAAATGTTGTTCTAATATAGTGAAAGCTAGATACGAGATACCAAAAAACTCATTGAAATTATTCTTCCGGTAATGATCGAACATTTTAATGTGTGGTAGCAATTACTTATGAATAAACTTTAGGATTTATTGAACAAAAAACGGAAGCTTTACATATGTCGCTACAAGTTAATTTTTTACAAAGTCAAATAAGCACAACAGAAATACTTAATTCCGTTGTGCCACGAGGTGGAAATTCTACCAGTTGTCGGCAGATTGTTAAGTACGCATTTCTACTCCAGCCACCTGAATATACATTAGATCTGTCCAACCAATTCTGATCAATCTTACTTTACGTAACATACATATAACGAAAGTGTAATCGGGAGAAAGTCTGTACACTTAAAACAAGATATTAGTTTAGGATATTTTTAATGAGCTGCAGAAAATGAATCACCTGTTTTTGAAACTTGTATCTATGTTACTGTCAGTCCTTCTGTGAGTCTGCAAAGGAATGAACAAGATTCGCCCAAAAACTACTGGTTGGATTTCGGCAAGGTATCGATTAAAGTTCAGCATATAGTCCTGCCAGATTCGTTTCTTTTTGATGTGATGTTAAAAAGGCGAAGGAGTTCAAAATTAGTATAAATTTTTGATGATCTCGATTCATACAAAAACCTCTGGATGGATTTCGATTAATGTACATTTTTATTTTGTGTCGTAAAGCTGATGAAATGAAGATAATATTACGTTGAAAGAGATTTACGCAAAAACTACTGGTGAGATCAGGATAAGGTTTTAGCTAACGTACATTATGTGTTCTAGTGCTTTAAAATATTTTATGGTTCATTTAGATATGACGTCAAAGATAATGTTTAGTTGAACGCGATTCATGCAAAAATTGATGCGGTTTCGATGTAATACATGTCTTCTAGTCCCGTCGGTAAAATAGGATTAGTTTCTCACTGATTTTTTTATTTTTATTATTGAACGCGATGGCAAAGAACCCCATGGTCCCATGAGTTGCATAATATACGTTTTATGTTGATGTAACTTAGGATAACCGAGAAATTAGTGATAACATTTCATTTTAAGGTAAGTTACTTCTCGCAGTCTAAATGTATATCTGGATTTCAGCGTACGTGAGTCTTCGTATTATTTGGAGGAATAATTAAGCTAGAGATTTAGGCACAGCTCTTGAGGTCATTGAATTAAGAGAGAAGACTATTCATTAAACATTTCACGCGATAAGTTATGATGCCAATAGCTAGTAAACTATAAGACATCAGAAGCAGAAGGTTTTATGTAACATTTTTTTCTTCTTAGATTTTATTGAGTGAATTACGAATTACACTGATCAGCCAAAACGTTATGACCACCTGCTTATTAGTGTGTTGATCCATCTTTGGAGCGCAATACAGCAGCGATTCGGTGTGGCATGGATTCGAAAAGTCCTTGTGCGGTTTCCGGAGTTGTCTACGCACCAGATGTCTACGCACAGGTCACGCAATCCCTTCAAATTACGCGCCGATGGATTATGGGCGCTGCACCTGGGAACGAGCATCTCGGAAATGGAGAGGCTGGTCGACTGTTCGCGTGCTGCTGTAGCTAGCATCTATGCAGAGTGGTTGAAGGAAGGTAAAACCACAACTGGGCGACAAGGTGGTGGACGTCCACGCCTCATCACAGAACGTGGAGGTCGGAGGCTTGCCCGCTCTGTAAAGCGGGTAGGGGGCGATCTGTGACAGATCTGACAGCAGAGGGTGTTCTGAAACACTTGTACCTGCACCAGCGTTGTACTCTGCCGTCAGATCTGACTCAGATCGCCGCCTATCCCGCTTTACAGAGCGGGCAATTCTTTCGACCTCCACGTTCTGTGATGAGGCGTGGACGTCCACCACCTTGTCGCCCATTCGTGGTTTCGCCGTCCTCAAACCACTCTGCATAGACGCTCACTACAGTAGCACGAGAGCAGCCGACAAGCCTCGCCGTTTCCGAGAAGCTAGTTCCCAGGAACAACGCCCACAAACCACCGGCCAACAATTTAACGGAATTGCGTGAACTGTGCGTAGACATCTGGTCCCAGACAACTCCGGAAACCTAACAAGGTCTTTTCGAATCCATGCCACACCAAATCGCTGCTCTATTGCGCTCCAAAATGGGTCAACACACTAATGAATAGGTGGACATATTGTTTTGCTGATAAGTGTATATTTCATCTGCGCTAAGCTTATCATGAAGTAACGAATGAATGTCTTATATTCTGCAGATAAGTTACATCCAAATTGGATGAAAATGTTATAGATATTTGCTGACATGACAACTTTATCCTCTTATATCTCCAATTTTTGATATCTCTACACAAAAAGTAATAATTAGATCAATATACAAAGGTTAAAGGTGATGTCATAAACAGATACTACCCACACATCACAAGCAAATAAATCATAGTGGAAGAAGAGAAATTTTGGTGAATCACCTAAAGGTTGGAAAATACGACGATACGGTCCCTAAAATTTGATTGTAGGCAAAACTCTCCGATTTCACGCCTTTCTCATTTCTTAACTTTCCATATTATTCGGGAATATTTCAATGAAAAAAAGAGTTGTAAATCCGTACACCAATACTGACCATTGCATGAGCCTGATTATCACGTGAGACACACATAGGAGAAAAGTAAAACATGGTGCTACACTGAAGAGCCAAAGAAACTGGTATAGGCATGCGTACGCAAACACAGAGATATGTAAACACTCAGAGTACGGCACTGCGGTCGGCAACTCCTATATAAGACAGCAGGTGTCTGGCGCAGGCATTAGATCGGTTACTTCTGCTACAATGGCAGGTCATTATGATTTAGGTGGGTTTGAACGTGGTGTTATGGTCGGCGCTCGAGAGATGGGACACAGCATCTCCGAGGTAGCGATGAAGTTGGGATTTTCCCGTACGACCATTTCACGAGTGCACCGTGAATATCGGGAATCCGGTAAAACATCAAATCTTCGACATCGCTGCGGTCGGAAAAAGATCCTGCAAGAACGGGACCATCGACGAATGAAGAGAATCGTTAAACGTGACAGAAGTGTAACCCTCCCGCAAATTGCTGCGGATTTCAATGCTTGACCATCAACAAGTGTCAGCGTGCAACCATTCAATGAAACATCATCGATATGGGCTTTCGGAGCCGAAGGACCACTCGTGAACCCTTGCTGAGTGCACGACACAAAGCTATACGCCTCGCCTGGACCCGTCAACACTAACATTGGACTGTTGATGATTGGAAACATGTTGCCTGGTCTGACGAGTCTCGTTTTCAATTGTACGAGCGGATGGACGTCTACGGGTATGGAGACAACATCATGAATTCATGGACCCTTCTTGTCAGCAGGGGACTGTTCAAGCTTGTGGAGCCTCTGTAATGGTGTGGGGCGTGTGTGTGAAGTTGGAGTGAAATGGAACCCCTGATTCCTCTAGATACGACTCTGACAGGTGACACGTACTTACGCATCCTGGGTGATCACCTGCATCCATACACGTCCATCGTGCATTCCGACGGACTTGGACAATTCCAGCAAGACAATGCGACACCCCACTCGTCCATAATTGAAACTGAGTGGCTCCAGGAACACTCTACTGAGTTTAAACACCTCAGCTGGCCACCAAACTCCCCAGACATGAACATTATTGAGCATATCTGCGATGCCAGCAACGTGCTGTTCAGAAGAGAAATCCACCCCCTCGTACTCTTACGGACTTATGGATAGCCCTGCAGGATGAATGGTGTCAATTCCATCCAGCACTACTTCAGACATTAGTCGAGTCCATGCCACGCCGTGCTGCGGCACTTCTGCATGTTCGCGGGGGCTATATTAGGCAGGTGTACCAGTTTCTTTAGATCTTCAGTGTATCATTCTCATATGTATCCGAACGACGTGAAACGCTTATCACTAAATTTCTTCCTTAAGCTAATATAACCAATCCTGCACAACTGGGTACACAGTTCAATACGCTACAGTCAAGTGACTGTCCAAACACAAGACTCACCCATCCACAAAAAATGTGATAATATGAACTATATTCCGCTATTAAAAGTGCTGGGCAGACATTTAATAAACTTCTTATTACTTCTTTATACCATCTGAGAGATATTACCTGTCGATATGAAACATAGCAGTTACAGTTTTCAAACAAAACGATAATTTTGAAAAAATGTTAAGACCAAAATAAAAGTACGCGTTATATCACATGAAACTATAAAGTAAAAATAAAAACAATTTTTCGCTGTATTACCACAGGTCCCACGGAAGTCCCTACAGCATAATACTGCCTCAACATCCCTGCGTCCGTGGCAGGGTGCATGTTTCGCCTTGAAGACGGCGTACCCGGACACGACCATCGACCTGATGTAACAAGAAACGTGGTTCATCCGACGAGGTGGCATGTTTCCATTGATCCACTGTCCAATCTCTTGCGCACTGCAGTCGTAATTGTCAATGACGTTGGGTCAACATGGAAACACGTAGGGACCGTGGAGCCCCATGTTCAGCAATGTGCGCTGAACGGTGTGCTCCGAAACACTTGTGCCTGCACCAGCATTGTATCCTGCCGTCATATCTGCCACAGACCGCCCCCTATCCTTCTTTACTCAGCAGTCAAGCCTCCGACCTGCACGTTCAGTGATGAGGCGTGGACGTCCACTATCTTGTTGCATACTCCTGGTTTCGCCGTCTTTCAACCAATTTTTGTAGATGCTCACTACAGAAGCACGCGAACAGCCAACCAGCCTCGCCGTTTCCGAAATGTTCTTTTTCAGGCGCCGGGCCATAACAAACTTACCTTCATCAAAATCAGTTACGTCATTTGATTTCGCCACTTGCCACACATATCGTCGCTAGAATGACTCCCCAGACTTATCTGCTTCGCTTATATGCCTCTCTCACTGCATCACTTACCCGCAACGTCGCCAGATGGCATTCAATCTCGCGGTGGGCAGTGGTAGTAATGTTTTAGCTCACCCATGTATATAGTGGAGGGGTGTATTTGTGTAGCATTCAATGACTATCAATAAAGTTCAAGGACAGATACTTAATTATCAGGGGTACATTTACAACAGACGTGTTTTCTCATGGGCAGTAATGAGTAGCTAGCTCACAAGTTTCCCACCCAAAAAGGTTATAATTATATCTTACCAACGGACAGCAAAACCCAAAACGTAAGTAGGTAGAGGCAAAAGCCATGTCAGGCTACATGGGGGAAGGGGGGTTCACAGGAAGCCAAAATGAAGAAACGTAGTTTATGGATGCTCCCTAACATAATTTACGTGCCAGAACTTTTCGGGACCTTTGTTTTGTTGCAGATACGAAACCGTGTTACAAATATCAAAACCTTTTTTTTTGTCGAAAATCAAAAGATAACACTCTCACATACGATTTTTCTGTCTCTTCGAAGACCTTTTTTTTATTATTTATTTATTTTTATTTATTTATTTATGTATATATATATATATATATATATATTTAAATCACCGATGCATACGACACGAGCGAAAGTGGTCACATTTCTCTGTGCCGGACATCGTGGGTACCCACACAGAAAGCAGAAAACTCCTCTCCTCAGCATTGTTTGAAAAGAATTTGTTCAACATATTACAGTTGGAGTAATTCCATAATGACAAAGCCGCCAGCCAAACATTTTGGTTTATCTTGTTCACAACATACTTCCATAAATAGGGTTGAAAATAACAAACGCAATATGTTATCCCAAGGTAATGGGCTATAAAAAGGAAATCTATTCAATTCTACAAATCAAATTTTTCCAAGTTTGTACCTTCGATAGGTTTTTTGTTTTAACAACTAAAAACACAGAACCACGATAATATTTTCATTTTTTTTTTTTTTTTTTTTTTTTTTTTTTTTTTTTCTTGTGGATCTTACTCCACGTTCCAACTTCGTTTTCCGAATGAAATCGGTTGGAGTCACTGTACTTAAACCATCGAAACATTCATACTGTCGTATTACAAGCCATAAAAATACATTCACTATATGTGCTACACACGAACTATGTACATTTCTTTACGTCATTTACAATGTAATACCAAAGTAGAAAGACCGAGTGATGAACGATTATGCGAGCAACTGAGACAAGTGCGTGATATAAACAACTCTTTAGTAAAGTTTCTAATCTGTAAAGGGTTTATTCATGAGCTAAGACTAGTTACAAATATTACTTCTGTACTTTGTTTAAGCCTGTGTTTAGCGGCGAGAAAATTGAGGATTGGAGGTGTGGGCACACATGCACATATTGTTTTTGGCCTCTGACCAACACAAAGGAAACGCATTAACGGAGGCTCCTTGACACATTACATATATATATATTCCAATCATTGCTAATTACATCTGCGAAGCTGTCGTGGCATAAGTTTATGCTGGTGTGTGGTATATAGGAATATGCTCTAGACATATCTTTTTTAGAACATGATTAAGTGTTGATAGCCTGTCAGCGCGTAGGAATCTTCTAAAAACATATGTCTGAAGCATATGGAAGTGAATCATGGACCATATATGGATGGTGGAAAAAAAATGACTGGAGGTCTGCTATTACAGACGAATGCTGAAGTAAGCGGGATGGCATATATCACTAATAATGAAGAAAAGAAGAGAATAAATGATAGGACATGTGTTGGGTCACACTGGTTTGCTTAAGTTGATTGTTGAACGAAAGATAGAAATAACAAACCACAGTGGAAGATTAAACTGTATGAATCAAATTATCGATGACATGAAATATAGCATCTATGTACAATTAAAAAGTAAGGCAGAGAAGTGGTATACGTGAAGAATTGCTACAAACTAATCTTGGGATTGATAACTAAAAGAATAACATTATTATTATTAATTTTATTGCAATGGAGCACACGCTACGGTAGCAATTCCCCATGTCATTTAACTAACCCTTTTATATTTTATCCAATTTGATCCAATCCCTGCCACACTTACAAAGAAAAAAAAATCAAATAAAGAAAAAAAAATCAAATGCCAGCTTATGGACATGGTCGTCTTTCCCCTTCCATGCACTATTCCTAATTCTTTGGCCAGTATCCCTTCAAGTCCCATCACCAACACACGTCTTGTACATTCAGAGCACTCTAGCACTCTCTTCACCCTCATTCTGTGCTCCAATGACTCCCAAACCAACTCCCTTATTATATCAGACACTGGTTGTGTCCTGCGATAATTTCCACAAACAAATCTGGCTGCTTTTTTTTTTTTTTTTTTAACTGCTTTACGTCTCTCAACAGCGAGGTCTTTAGAGACGGGAAAGGATGGGGAAGGAATGGGAAGGAATTCAGGCCATGGCCTTTTTAAGGAAGCATCCCGACATTTGCCTGGAGTGATTTGGGAAACCATGGAAAACCCAAATCTGGATGCCCGGACGGGGATTCGAACCGTCGTCCTCCCGAATGCGAGGCCAGAACGCTATCCGTTACACCACCACGCTTTTCTTTGCCCCTAAAATGTGGGTCCCAAACTACACCACCATATTGAACCAATGGTCTGATCACAGTTTTGTAGCCCAATTCCCTAACCTCTCTGGTACACCCTGTTTAAACTGATAAACAATATGCCTGAGAAGTAGGCGGGCTTGATTGCTGGTCTTCGTGTACTACCTACTGATAATTTAGAGACAACATTGTGCAACTAGTTCGCTGGTCTATTACACTTTTTGTTAGATATCTTGACTGTTCTAGACCACTATTGCATAAGTCAATTTAGTAACATCAGAAAAATTTCAAAAATTTATTTAAATCCATCACTAGAAAAATAAGAGAAAAATTTACGGAATTCTATGTGAACTTTGTTATTTCTAGAACAATTTGCACTAATTATAATTAAAGTATTATTATATAGGCCTATTACTATTTTTGTCCTCAAACACTCCCTGCTTGCGTAATATTGATATACAGAATTGACATAAAGAACGTAAATGTATGATAAATACAAACGCAAAAGATATCAAATTCCTGGAGTAGAAAGTATTTAAAATAATAATTTATGTTTTTCTGCATCAATTTCGCCACATATATACTAAGTGAACGATCTGATGTATCTTCTTTTTCCACATGATTCATATACAAACGTCATTGGCTACCATGTAAGCATGGGAACAAGCTCCTTTAAAACCGTGGCGTTGCACAGCTTGGTAATCACAAAGGAACTGTCATTTCAAATTAAACCAAAAGTACTGGCTTTATTACTACAAATATTCTTTTACATTTTCTGGAATCACAGAGCAAAAATGCCGCTAAATTTAACTTTTGAATTTATGACGAATTAATGTAAAATAAAACTTAAAACTACAAACGAAAGTAACAGGTACGTTACAAGGTGAAATTTTCTCGATCGGGGGTAATTAATTTTTACGCAATTGCAAATATCCATCAAAGAATTGTTGCTATTTATTATCATTGTCAACATAAAAATTTGTATGAAAAAATGGGTTTACCGGGAAGAACACAATAAAAATCTCATTTAATTTAGTCAACAAATATTACTAAAGAGCTCTTATTTACTTTAATACTAACAAATCAAATAACCGTTTGTTGATATAAATCAACGTCAATTTATTCTTGCCTAGTCATGGATTGATAAATGTTGGTAGAACAAAAGAATTTACTTGTATCATTGCTAGTCAAAGGGTCATTATTACTTTGTCTTCATTAGTGCTAACAAAAACAATGTTTGATATCAGGGGTTTAATTCGTTATTATGGAAAAGTATATAGATAACTTAATGACAGTGAATATTTTATTACGGACTTCATTCATTTTGAGTACATTTGCCAAAATAATAGACATTAGTCTCCTTATTAGCAATACGGCTGAGATGCTCCATCATCACAGGGTCATATTTTCCTAACAGTAGCATTATACCCAGGAAGTTACCATTATTAGAAGTATTTAGTGTTTCAGATCAGAAGCTTCCTCTGAACAAGAAATTATTCCATGTTAAAAAGAATAATTTGAACATAATTCATTCGAGGATATCAGCCCGCCGAGATTTTTAGTCTTCAATCTATATCACAATTATTGTCTATTCCCCTATTGCATTGAAGTTCTGTAATCGAATCAACGTTTCTATTGAACTGGGCATAGTATGCTGGTGATTATAGGAATTTTTGTGAGTTTTTAGACGCTCTGATAAATAGCTCTAGTCATCAAATTCTTCTTCTCCCAAATAAGAGTGTTGAATAAACATCAGTAAAAACAATATTCTTTATCTGTAGATTTAGAATAATCAAGCCATCTTCTTTTATAAGTTCCTCCTTTGGTAATACTTACTGAAAATGCGTATTTGAAATATGACGTCCCTGAATTTTTTCTTGGATTCTTTCGCTGCTCAAACAATTATTTCATCTCTGGCTGCCGAGTCAATGAGCTGCCATTTTGAAATACCATCATAATTTCTACTTTGAAAAGACGAAAGCGGTGTTATGTCCGGTATACCCAATTCTGTAATATTTTGAACTACAGACGACGTTCCAGCCATAGTTAAATCGTCTCGTAGATGTTGCTCTTTAGCATCATGAGCCTCGTATGGTGAACTAATTTTTTTTCCGTCGCGTGCTGAACGAATTTTGGTGACGACGATTCAGTTCTAAAAATATTGTAAGCAATTTGAAAGCTTCTCAGTTTTGCCTTGTTTTTTTTTTTTTTTTTTTTTCTTTTTAAGTACTGTGCGCCAGATAGTTTGTTTGTTTTTTTTTTTTTTTAATTGTAGCGACATGTATTGTCTGTAAAAGACATATTATGCTTTGAAAATATTTACGATACCAACATTAATTGCAATCACCTAAGTTCCAACATGGCAGAAATAGATAAGTAGGTTGAGTCCCGCCCGGCCCATGAACATACACGCGCATGCGAATGAACTCCAAGACTACAGTCGAAAAGGCAGGAAACAGGTACGGCACAGGAGAGTGCTAATTATGGGACGAGTTGTGATTTTCTTGATTCGAGTAACTCGAGCTGACCCGAGTTGACACGAATCTATTACTTCACACGAGTATGCATCAAGCTGAAGCACTTACGTTTATAAACTCTTCTGGATGATTACTGTATTAAAATAATATGTGATCTGCTAACTGTGTTGTTATACGTAGAATTAATTATTTTTCAATTTTTGCGCAAACGATCTATCGCTGTAGTTTCGGAGCCCCCCATACGATTGTGCTCGGTCGCATCATCCTATCGCCCCTGGCAGCACCAATAACGTATTCAATTTGGCCCAGGTAATTCTAGTCCCACAAAAGCAATTGTTGGAAAAATATACCGAGTCTCTTGATTGTTTGGCGACAAAAAGTTATGAGATCTTGCTCTGAGCCAAGTCTACGATCTACAGTGTGTATTCACGTTCTAAAACAGAATGGTTTCTCTCGATATTATGGATCGTTGGTTCAAAATAAAAAATATTCTGGTGACTTGGCCGTTACTCGTGTAATAATTTTTACTAAAACGAAACGCATAAATACCGTATATGATTAATTCCACGACTTGTCAAACCCGAAAAACGTGCGATGGGAACCTTGACTTTTATGTATTTGTAAGATTAATAACGCAACATATTTAAAGTTCTTATGCACGTGTAGGTTAATCAAATTTGCACAGAAAGGGTGTTTTATAAGAGCCCTTTCTCCTTTTGAGAAGTTTGCATTGACAGAAAGTTGGAGTTGGCAGTGACTGTATACTGACAGACAACCACTTAGCAATTTTCTACCCTCTGCTTTGACTCCCAAGCAAGAGAATTAGAAGAAGTTGTGGGAATTTAAGCCCATCGTGTTTGAAGAAAACACCGATAAAAGTTGATCGTTGATCCAATCTAGAAGTTATAAAAAACAACTTGACTGTAAACATGTGATCCTTATCAGAATAACTCAGGCTTTGCTCGTGGGAACAGTAAGATAACCGGCGCCAGCTAGAAACAAGGCACTTGTTTACTTTCCAAGAGAAATGATTAAAAAATGGGCTCATCTCCTCTCTGAAGTGTATATGTACACGTGACCACCGATAAGGCAACTGATTGGTGGGTATATAAGGATGGCCCTCTCATCGGGCCAGTTAACCTGGTAGAAGAGATGAAGAGCATCAATCTATTAGTTTTTCTATCTGTACTGGCCGTGTGCTACGGTAAGTGTAATGTTAACTATATCGTCAGATCTATGGAAAAAATTCCTGATTTTTTTTGTATGTTGGATTTACCAAACGTGAATTAAGTGCTTTTTAGTTATTCTGTTCTTAGCAAAATCAAATTGACCACAAGAGGAGTTGATTTTAACAGTTATTATTATCTTACACCAATTAAACGTTAATCTTGAAACTTCAGTTGCAGACACAACGTGTGTTTGGCTATCTTACAGGCACAGTATATACTGAGAGTACTCTTACAATGAATAAAACCGAGTGATAATTACACTTTAATAACTTTTATTACTACGCGAGACACGTCTACAGGGACTGGGCGTCTAGTCTTGTGATCTCCTAATCCTTTAAGAAAGCGACGGTTAACGGATGCGATTAAACGCAGACAATACGAAACCCCACACATAAAAGCTGTTTTGAAGGAATCGAGTGAATAGCAGTAAACACTGATGTGATCCTCGGCAGGTATTATGCCCGAGTGAACAGGTCAATTATTAAATAATTATGGCCGAATAGCGACAGTGGTTCACAAGTGGGAATTAGGACGACATTATGCTATCGATACGACCCGAACAAATTGGCCACTCTCCATACAGAAAGCCTGGGAAGTTTGGTGACACGGATGAGTGCGAACGTGTTATCCAATAAATAATCTTGATTTTAGAACATATGATTGCTGTTCTTCGAATTCCGTTCATACGAGCTGCGGAGAAATGTAGTCATTGGTTCCATGAGGCAAAGAAAACTTTTACTTTCGTAATCACGCTTTTGAAGTAATGTTCACCAAACCCAATAACCCTGCGGGCGTACTCGAATTTTAAAATCATTGTTGTATATATTTAATTTCCTGTTATTACTATTTGAAGGTAGTAACTTTTTTAAAGTCCTATTAAAATCAGAATGTAATGATTTATTCGATTTTTAGGATTTTGCGGCCTCTGGTTTAGGGCGAGGTGTTGATTTTGAATTTTTGATCGTTTACGAATACTTAACATTAAATACGCTTTTAACTGTTGGCCATATGTTATTATTTTATTAAATAAATTATGACCCGTGTCAATCTCACACAGCTATGATTTATTAATTCACAGCTCTTTCACAATTAATTTAAAATTTGATAAAACAATTCATTAATAATCATTCATTAAATGTACAAAACCCATCCCATTACAAGTGTCAGGTTGAATATGAAGCCACACATTAATTATTAACACTTTTAGTACTGAAAATTACACTGTACAGTTTCCGTTACTATTCATAACTAGCTGTTGCATGCAGATTTATTTGTGTGTACTGATAATGTACGGACCTGTCACTTAAGTCAACATCACATCATGATACACGGTCCCAGTGGCTCATTGACTGCTAATTATTTTTGCCTCAAATATTACATTTTAATTTGCTTGAAGATTTCTCGGGCGTGCAGCCGGGTCAATTGATCGCAGATGTACGAATTTTCAATGGCGTAACATACCATCATCTTCAGGTAGCGTCCTCTGGTCGGCGTGAGGAGCGCAGTCCGGGACATCTGCGATCAATTGACCCGGCTGCACGCCCGCGAAATCTTCAAGCAACAGATCCGCCGGGAATACTTACGATTACATATCACATTTTAATTTGTTTACATCAAACTCACAAGTACACAATTTTAATACAAGAATCAACAATAACTCGTACAAATCCCAAAATAACTGTTATTAGTCCAAAGAGAAGTTAATTAATGAAAATAAGAGGAACACACCTGTTACGCTAATTCTAATAGAACGAATGATTACTGCTTGAAAGCAGTAGCGATCGAGTAAGGAACTTGTGCAAATGGTGGAATCAACTTATGAGGAAAAAGGTAAATGGGGAACATGTAGAGGACAGAATAGAAAGATGAACACTGCGGTGATATGGTCACATGAAGGGGGTGAGTGAAAGTCGCAAGGAACCATGTAATGTGAAATTGTAAGAGAAAGGCCAGGTGGAGTAAAGGGTGCTTTGACCACGGGAGTGTGGGAAGGTATGAAAAAGAAAGGCGAGAACTGGACAGTGGTGTAAATAGAGCAATGGTTGTAAGAGAGACATTGTTGGACAACCTTGCGTTCCAGACAAACCCAGCCTGTGTCTGTTCTCTGTCTTGGGGATGACTGTGATAGACTGAAAATTCTAAATGTTTGTTGCAGGCCAGTACGACTATGCGGACGCGATCCGCAAGTCCCTACTCTTCTACCAGGCACAGCGGTCGGGTTACCTGTCTGGAATGGACAGCTCCCTCTACTGGAGGGGAGACTCGGCACTCTACGACCAGGGAGACAACGGCGAAGACCTCACTGGAGGATACTACGATGGTAAGAGCCGCCTTCACGATCTCACTACTTGTTACACTTGGTACTTGATATATTATTTCTCAACGTCCAATTTTCTTCGAGTGGAGATAGGTCATAATCAACTAGCTAGTAGCCTAGCTTCTGTGTCTTAAACATTCATCTTCATTTCCTTAAAGACGTGCACAATTTCCGTGAGTGCTCCCAGTTCCTAGTCCGCATTTTAGTGAAAACATCGCTTGTAAATGCAGTTTTTTTAATTCCACCTGTACATTACGTTGTCAAGTCTCAACACATCTCGGAAGAAAGAGGCATGCAGAGTTCTTATACAATTCTCTTTTCTATCTCAGCTGGTGACCACGTAAAGTTCGGTTTCCCGATGGCGTTCTCGATGACCGTGTTGAGCTGGGGTATCCTGGACTACGGTAACGGATACACGACAGCTGGTGCCATAGACGAGGCTCGTAACGCCGTCCGCTGGGGAATGGACTACCTCATCAAGGCGCACGTTTCCGACACAGAGCTTTACGGACAGGTGGGTGACGGAGACGTCGACCACAACTACTGGGGCAGACCAGAGGACATGACCATGGAGAGGCCTGCCTCCAAGATCACCGCCAGCGCTCCAGGTAAGAACATCAGAGAACGAACTGCTTTCCAGCAATCATAATTTAAAATCATACAGAAGTTAACGAAGCCATTAACTGTCGTCAAAGCTTCTGGAGTTCACTTTTCAGTCACCGGTGTCTCGACTGGTTTGATACAATCTTCCATTTCTTTCTATCTTGCGCTAACGTCTTCATCTCAATATACATCTTACAAGCTACGTCGTCAATCAACTGCTTCATATATTATGCCTGCCTTCCTCTAAATTTCTTAATTTCTGCTGCTCCTTCGACCAACAAATTAACCAATCCCCGTTGTCTTAAAATATGACCCACCATCTTATCTATTGTTTCTGTAAGATTCTTCCACAAACTTTTTCCCACGTCCATCATTTCCAAAACACGATCATTTCGTACCTTTTATCTCCACTTAATTTTCAGCGTCCTTCTATGGCATCACATTTTGAATGCGTCAATTTTTCTTCTTTCTGTTATTCCAAGCTTCACTATCGTAAAGTGTTGTGCTCGACAGGTAGAGTTTTAAAAAGTTCTTTCTTAGGCCTAGATCAATATTTTAAACTGAATGATTTCTCTTAGTAGACATATGGAGATATGTTAGAAAGATATGTACACTTAGGAAGAGGACAGAAAAATAAACGATTTAATCTGTTGTTGATTAAAAGACTAGTAAACTGAAGCGATGAGTCCAGGTACGGGAGATCTGGAGACATATTACAAAGATATACAGTTGGGAAGCTGACAGAGAAATTAAACGATTTTCAGAGTTGTTGATGAAAAGGTAAACTGTAGCGATAAAACGCATTAGGCTATGCTGTCACAGTTTTGGCCATATAGTCTATCTGGCGCCTCACACCACCTTTTTGTTGTTATTGTTTTACAGTTTCAAGTATCTTAAAATGTTAGATGCATACTGTCGGTACAGCTGGGGGATGAAGCTTTACCAGGCGTGGCCTACACTTGAACGTAAAGGGGAAGGTTAGATTGGCTCAAGAAATAGCAAAAGATTAGGGGGGACTCCATCTTCCACGACATTATACCTGTTGTTACTGGTGTCCATGCTGAAATTTTTTTTACATTAAATTCAAAACGTAAGCTGCCAGTAATAACAAAAGTATATCCAAATAAACCCTCAAAATACATAAGGCAAAGTGATTAATTTTTTCAGTTTAGAATCTGTTTAGAAGCAGTAAGCAGTAGAAGAAGTCACCGCAATACAAAAATTTCATTGAAGCTTGTATCAGTACAAATAGGATGTAAAAGTAAATTTATTAGAAAACAAAATTATAGGTTTAGAAAATAAAGTTGGTATAAGGAAGGATAAGACAAAAATGAGAAACAGAAATAAGGGTTTTCTACATCTACATTCATACTCTGCAAATCACAAACATTGTGGGTGGCAGAGGGTGCTAAGCACCAATCCTAAACCCGCCCATTCCAATCCCGAATAGTGCGAGGAAAGAAGGAATACATATAAGCATCAGTACGGCATCTTATTTCTCTAATCTTATTCCTCCGGTCATTGCGACCTAAATAGGTTGGCGGAAGAAGTATTTCATTACACTCGAAATTTAAATTTTTTCGCATATTCTCCAATAAATTCGAACGCAAGCTACGTCGTCTGTCTTCCAAACTATCCCAGCCCAATCTATGTATCAATTCTGTGACGCTTTCATAAGGGCTGTAACAACAAGTCACGAATCTAGCGGCTCTCCTCTGCGAATATGTGACAATCGCGCACAGCGACAATCGCGCACAGTGACAATCGCGCACAGTGACAATCGCGCACAGCCGGGTCGTCTCTTGCTACCTGCTTTTAGCTACCAATTAGTCACCGCTACAACAGCATGCTGGATTCTGGGACTTCCAACCCCCATCCTCTCCTAACCGGACCGCACACCACTGTTCGCATTCACTGCTGCCTTGAGTATCACAGTTTTAATCATAGAAGTTACTTCAACTACACATGGAGAGCCATGTGCGCGTTATGACGGGTACAGCTATCGAGAGTTTAGAAAGAAAGAAGATGGAACGATAACCTGGTGCTGTCTCAAAGAAAGATCAAAACAATGTCGTAGAATTTTGAAGAGTAAGGATGCTAACATACTGAATGTTACAGAGCATATATGTGGACCCCATGACGACGCACGCGTTGTAGTACATCAGAAACTTCATGAGGCAAAGAAGAGAGCTCGAGCGGAAGATAGTTCAATTCCAAAAATTTGCTCTGAAGAACTAGGAGATCTCCATAATAAAAGCTACGAATTTGTAACTGAAATGCCAGCCCAGTCAACTGTCAAGAGAAACTTGTACCGTCAGAGGAGTATATCACAAGGTAGATTGCGGAAATTTCTAGTCCTTTACGACCAAATTTTATTTTGATGTTACTGATTGACTTACAAAATTGTCTCTTCAACCTCACTTCCAGGTTCATCAGATTTTCTTGAAATGCACCCCGTAAGCAGACAAATCTAAGATTACATTTGTGTTTTACGATAGCAAAAATAAATTGTAGAGAAAAGAGTACGTTTGTTTTATTGTGTTTGAATGTTTATTTTCCATTTCCTGTATATTCGGTCTGGTGACTGACAGTGTTACGGCGCACGATTTGGGTACTGCAGGTCCTTGGTCCAAAGCCCGGGCTCCATTGTATGTAATTAATACAGGCCTTAAAATTGACATTCACCTCTGGCAAGGCTTTAGTGTGATGATGATTTGTCAATACTGCGTTCCGTAAATAATAAATTACACGGGAGAGGGGAGAGTGTGGCCCGACCTTTAAACTGTGCGCGATTGTCGCTGTGCGCGATTGTCACTGTGCGCGATTGTCACTGTGCGCGATTGTCACTGTGCGCGATTGTCACGACACCCTCCTCTGCACCCTCTCAACCGAGTCAATCAGAACCTTGCATACGGATCCCAAACCCCACAACTAATCCAGATGCGAACGCACTAGAGTTTTATATTCTATCTCCTTTGTTTTTTTTTTTTTTTTTGAGCATTACAATTCCTCAAAATACGACCTATGAATCGTAATTTAGAATTAGCCTTGCCTACGACGGAAGTTATGTGCATGTCCCATTTCATGTTGCTTTGTACGTACTATCACCCCCAGATACTTCACGGAATCAACCGTGTCAACAGCTGAATTGTTTATTTTGTACTCGTGAACAAACTGATTCTTCTTGTTACTTATCCGCATTGCCTTACACTTTTTGCAATTAACTGTAAGCTGCCATTTACGGCACCAATCGAAAATAGCATCCAAATCACGCTGAATTTCTAAGCAATCGTTGGAGCACCTTATTTCCCTATAGATAACCGCATCGTCCGCAAACAATCGCAACCAGCATTTGACGTAGTCACCTAGATCGTTTATAAATATTAAGAAAAGTCCTTGAGGAATGCCCGAAGTAACATTTATCTTAGAAGAGGCTTCTGCGTCAACAACGACATACTGTGATCGACCAGTTAGAAAATCACGTATCCACTCGCAAATCTGAGCCGAAATACCGTAAGCTCGAATCTTCGCTAATAGTCAGTTGCGTGGCACAGAATCAAAAGCTTTCTGAAAATCCAAAAAAACTGCATCAATTTGCGAACCTGCATCGATAACTTTCATTATGTATTGGGAAAATAGGGCCAATTGTGTTTCACACGATCTCTTCTTCCGAAATCCGTGTTGACATGGTATAAGTAACTCGTTCTCATCTAGAAACTTCATTATGTTCGAACATATGACATGTTCCAGAATTCTGCTGCAGACCGGTAAAATTAATAACATTTGTAATTTATTGGAGATACATCAACCACAGATAGTTATGTGGGTTATGTATTGGTTAAAGGAACATTATTATAAGTTTGTATCTAATGTCATACACCGAACCCCGTTGTTCTGAATAATTCGACTATCTTCTATAGATCTATACTATAACGCAGACTGTTTTCGTAGCGCCACGAGACTGAAGTTACCCGCATATCCTAGTTTATCGAGAAAATGTTCTATTTACTCCTTCTGCTTCAAGCATATAAGCGGTCCGCGTCCTGTTCTCCATACATATTCCAAATGCGGAGGTGTAAGTCGTCCAAGATGGATACTGGAAAAAGCCATACCCGCCATCTTGTCTACATATCACAATAAGATTTACGTCACCATTTTGTCGAATGTTGATAGACCTCTGAGTGGGCGTCATCATCATCTTTCTCAGATGTATATGAGGCTGCTCATTGGGAACACTCGAATTTTCACTCATAAATTCGCTTAACAGACCTCACCCGAAACTACCCACTACCAACAGCCACTCCCACCGCGGAATTAGGACAACTGCAGAATTACCCGCCGTTACAGTGTGGCTGGTGAGGCAAGGCGCGCTTAACCATCCCATCCATAAAGGGAGGTTATGCGGGCGCGGCGCCCACCACGGACCAGGCCAAAGAACCTCCAAAGCCTCTCTGGTTCCATGGAGGAAGGAAATATATGGAGACGACGCAAGAGACCTCCACCACGCATTGAAGTGAAGCAGGGCGGAGGAGGAGTGGGGGGCATGGCCGGAGTGGAGGGGGCATGGCCGCTTCCATACAGACACGGGGAATATGTACAAAAACCTCAAGGGGACTCTAGGATAAAGGTGACGCCGCAATCTGGTGATGGATTATTATGTAACTCGATATGACAAATAAAAAATGAAGAATAAAATGTTTTGATATCCTGCTTAGTTTTCGAGATATTCTGTCCCAAATGTGAAATGGTTTTGGTTGAAATTCAGAAGAAAAAATTGGTCAAAGTCAAATTTGATGATGGATTCTTATTTAAAAAGACGAGACAAACGAAAAATAAAGAATAAAAATTTTCGATATCTCACCTAGTTCTAGAGATATACTGTATCAAAAGTGAGGTGTCTTGAGTTGAAATGGAGAAGAAAAATTTCTCAAAAGTCAAATTTAATGATCGATTCTTATGTAACACGACGAGACAAATCGAAAATAAAGAATAAAAATTTTCGATATCTTGCTTGGTTTTCGGGATATACTGGGAACACCACAATTGTTTGGAAGCGCAATATCGCCGCTGCCGCCACTGCACATGAGCGAGCCTGCTTCACCAATTTAACGTCACTTCTCCTCCATATATTTCCTTCCTCCATGTCTGGTTCCTGCCATCTCGCGGTTCCCCAGGACCCCATCAGAGACGTGGCTGAGGTTGCAGCGCCGCACGCTGAGAGGGCAGGAAGATATTCCATACATGACGCTCAGAGGCGACTTGTACTGCTTTCAGGCTCCGACCTGGCTGCCGAGACCGCCGCTGCCTTCGCCGCCGCTTCCCTGGTCTTCCAGGGCGTCGATGATAGCTACTCCGCAACCCTGCTGACCCACGCCAAGTCGCTATGGAACTTCGCTGACAACTACCGCGGTGTTTACTCGCAGAGCATGCCGGCCGCAGCAAACTTCTACGGGTGAGAGCTCCTTCAATGCCAATAACACTTCTTACATTCTCTTTCGTAAGGCAACACCAAATTCAACCATTCGTTCTATTTCGATAAGATTCGCCAGCACGAGACTGATATGAAAAGTTTCCAGTCTTCCCTATAGGTGGCGATGCTAACGGAAAACCGTGAAACATGAAATTAAACAAATATTTGGTGCTCGCCACTATCAACATACAAGTATGCATTTCTTACATTATGCAATTTTATTTATCGTTACAACCCATACATAGTAACATAGATAATGATCTGTATTCGAGGCTAAATACTTTTCAGTTACAATAGCAACCCTTTGGAACTATTCGGTGACATAATGTTCCAGTTTCACTGTTCAGTTAAACTAATACAGCTTAACCTTTTTTTTTCCTGTAGATTCGATATGACTTAATACTATAGCCATCCCATTTTTTTGAAAGGAAGTAAATCAATAAAGTGCTGATTTTTAATCATGTGCAGAAATTTGATTTTTTTATACTGCAAGTGTTTATAATACACCTAGCATGAAAACTTAATATTATATCATTTTTTAACTGAACAATTGTATTATATGGATGACCGTATGCGATAGAGGTTATATGACGCTAACAGATGGTCCTATTTCTTGGTCCATCGAACTCGAGCATGAGTAGGATGACTGAAAACGATTTCAGGTGTAGGTTTATTGCGTTCCATTACAGGTGATCATGACATCTTACTCTGTCGTTAGCTGCACAATTGCTTTCAACGAATTTTCACTTTTCTTGTTCCGCCATATAGAATCTCAAAACAGTAGGCCTAATCTTGCTTTCATTTCAGTATTATTAATAACATCTGTTTAAGTTCTTTGTAACCATAATTAAATATGTTCAGTCATAGAATTTCATTCCATGAAACTACAAGCAAGATCTGTATTTTGTTCTGTACCTTAGTCTACCACTTTGCTGTCTTCTGTTCTTCTTCTTTCGATTTTCGTCTACTTTGAACTACGGGGAACAGCTGGTTTATTGGTTCACCCTTTCTTCTGTTCCGAGGATTTTTTTTTTCTCCTCTGTGGTCTTGGCCTTTGTACATTGTTCATGGAACCACTTGAATTTATCAGTTTTAATTTGGAACACTCTTCGATTGTCTGTCTCATCTGGATGCATCCCAACTTTTTCCATACTTTTTCTCGCCTGTACATATCGTCGATCACAATATTTTTTCACACTATACAACTGATGCATACCATACAAATATTTTCAAAAACATTCGCTCGGAACTGGTTATCCCAATACTTATAAAGCGATTATGAACCTCTATGACAATTGTGACAACCATCGTGCAGGGTATAGTGGCGGCTTGTACTGTCCCTACCGAATTGACAAATTTTTTTTTGTATTTGTCCAACCATTTATCACCAACCTGAGTACTTTAGGTGTGATGTGTACACAGATCCAACGGGTACGTTGACGAGCTGCCCTGGGGAGCCATTTGGCTGTACAGAGCCACCGCCGACCAGCAATACCTGACGAGGGCTGAGCAGCTGTACGCTGAGGGTGGAGTGCAGTACAGAACTGGCTTCGGCTGGGACGAGAAGAGCTCTGGCGCGCAGGTAAGACTCACACCCTCTCGAGGCTCATTACTTCTCTGTACAATCTTGTTGACTTTCTGTTCACTCGATGGATAAGGCGGGAGGCTCTATGTAATAATACTGATATGTGAGAACTTTATCTTCCCTGAACTTTATCTTCCCTGAAGGCCACCAAATATTCAGTTATTTACAATGACATGCATACACTTTCAAAAGATATTATCTTGACATAAGTTTCGCCTTAAAATATTAGTTCCAATTGAACAATATAAAAATACAGAAAATAATTATAAAGTTCCTTCCAAATCAGACAAGACACAGTGCGTGAAACGTCAAAGAACTTGTTTAACAGTTAAAAATTTCATTGCAACTGTGTTTCGCAATAATTAATAGACATTGAGTGAAATAATAAATTACTTGTATCCTTTACTATGAAACCTTTCCGTTTAAATTCAAGATTACAAAGTTATTTTCGTAATTTTGGGCAGTTTCATTTGATGTCTTATATACAGAGGTTGGACGAAATAATATGAACACTATGCGATAGAGTACTGGTTATTGCATGTTGGCACCACTACTTCCGTGTGAATACTGCGATGCGCATGTACGGCATAGTTGACGTGGCAGGTATTGTAGGTTATGTGTCAGTGTACTATACACTTTATTCTGTGACGGTTATAACGAGCAGTCGGTGAAATGCGTGATCTCTCAGATTTCGGAAGAGGGCAAATTGTTGGAGCTCGGTAAACGGGAGTTTCTGTGACTACAACAGCCTAACTGTTTAACGTGTCACGAGCGACAGTATCCACTGTAATGACAGCATACACAAAACATGGTAAAACATCGTCGGCGAAGAGGAATAGTGGACGAAAACCAAAGTTAACCGACAGAGACCGACGAACATTAAAAATAATTGTGACCAGACAACACAAAAGACCGCAGTAAAAGTAATAGCAAAACTCAACAGACGCATGAGTAATAATGTTTCGACAAAAACACTATGGCTGGATCTCCACAAAGCTGAAGGAAGGGCTGCAATTGCAAAACCCCTTATAACGGCTACCAACGCTAAGCTGCGAAACAAGTGGTGCCACAATCATAAAAACTGGAAATTGATGGTCCGATGAATCATGGTTCACATTGTTTCCTACTAACAGCCGGGTTTATCTATGGAGAACACCAAAAGAAGCCTACAATCTTGACTGCCTGCGTCCTACAGTCAAGCATGGGGGAGGTTCCGTTATGATTTGGGAGGCTATATCGAGGTATTCAGCTGGTCCTCTCATTCACATCACTGGCCGGATGACTGAGAATGAATATCTCGGCATCCTCAATGATTAAGTTCTTACTATGACTAGGATACTGCTACCAAACACTGCCAAGATGATAATGTGCTTCTAAACACAGCCAAAAAGATTCTGCCCTGGTTCGAGGGGCATCAGAGTATCATCAAACATCTTCCCTGGCTGGCACAATCACCAAACCTCAATATAACTGAACAGTTGTGGGGAGTTTTAGAGCAGAGTATAAGGAGCAGATTTCCACCTTCAATATCACTGAAGCAATTTGCCAATGTTTTGGTACAAAAATGGAACACATTCCGTTGGAAACTATTCAGATACTCTACAAATTTATTCCGCGAAGAATTGCAGCTGTTCGACAAGCTAAAGGTGGCCCAACACCATATTAATAAATCAACAGTATATAAATGTTAGGAGTTCATATCATTTTGTCCAACCCCTGTAAATATAAGAGATTAGTGACGAAATGAGGTGAAAATAACTGGTAAACATGGCGCGTATAACACATGTCTAATGCTGGGTGATAATTATTTATCGTCACAAAAACATGGTGTCTACAGAGCATTCGATACATCAGCTTCAAAGACAGTTAAGTAACATCGCTGTTATGACTTTTCGAGGCTCGCTTTGCAACCGTCTATGTACGTACATACTCAGAAATTTTACGGATTAACAGAACACCATTCCACAGACAAATAAAATGATTAGTAAAAATAGCTCCTGTTCAAATTGAAGACGTTACATATTTTCAATTAGATAAATAAAATATTAATATAGGCGGGTGTAGTACTTTGGCAAACCAGAGATTTTTGTATTAATGATTTATCAGCTTGTAAACGCTTTTTGGGTTGTGATAAACTGTCTAAAAAATAACTTCCATTTTGCGGCAAGAAGAAAGAGAATTATATTAGCAACTTCGGTTATTTTATAGTTTCAGTTAAGAGTATATATTTTAATACAAATATATTCCTCAAGAAAAGAAACTGACAACAGATAATAACAATTAAACATGGCGTAATACAAAGGTGGAGTCTCACATTTTAACATATATCGGGACGATGCAGTCAATACGTGGCATAATGTATATCCAATCAGGCCTATAGACGGGAGCCTAGGCGCGCTTTTATTTGCTGACAACTTTCCAGTAACAAAGGAAGCCAGAAATGGGTTAAATAGAGCTCGCCACAGATTATAAATACGTTTAGGATACTACAACCTGAAGATATCCACGAAAAAAACAGCAGTGTACTTACCTTGATTGCAACATCACATAGAGAGTAAACAAAGATATTAATAATGAAGTGTCATACGACGTGTCTGACAATAAATAAAACCCTAGGGTACAGTATGAGAAGAGATACAAAGGTAAAATTTATAAAGTGATGGAAATTCTTATGATTTTCTATGAAAGTGAGTCATGAATGATGAAGAGAAAAGATAAAGCCGAAGACAAGAAGCGCAGATGAAGTTCCTAAGACCTATGAAATGTCTACAAATATAGTGATAATAAGAAAACATGAGAGAGGAGTGAAGATATACCGTATAAATGACAATATATGGTAACTCCAGTTACCATCTGGACAGAATTGGCTGTGCACGATCCCCGAAACCAGACTGAAAAAGAAGAGGCATATGTAGACCACAGTAGAGATGGGAATATTCTCTGAAGTCGAAACAGGCATATAGAAAGAAGAAGAACTTCATTGCAAATCTGAAATCGGAGTCCAATGTCCATTTTCTAAAATTTAGATATTAAATCTTGGGAACCACTGTCGTTCTGCCTCAAATTTCGTGCGTCATTCTTTTAAGTCTACTGCGGGCATAAGTGGATTTAATTAACTGATGTGTTCTTCCTCAGGTATGTCAGTTACCGTGAAACGTAAGCCACGTGAAAATCTATACCCTGTTCACCCTCAACTGGCGGCTCAAGGTTATGTTCCCCCTGCCGCGCTCCTCATCTCATCGCCCTCTCCCGTTGGCCACCCCTCGGAGGTCTCTCAGCTGTGTCCGTCCATACAGGAGATAGGCAAATACGTCAGCGGGAACTCTTTCCCTTCGCACATAGGGGTGAAAGCAACCGAGTGGGGATAGAGCAGAGTGACCTTGGGCCGCCCGTGTTATCTGAATGGGCCATAGCGCACAGTAGTTGGTATCCTGATGTCCGATTTGCAGGCCATGCTGGCGCGGTTCTCGAGCGACACGCAGTACGCCACGGCCCTGCAGAGCTACTGCGACAACCTGCTGTACAACCAGCAGAGGACGCCCCAGGGCATGATCTACCTGGGAGACTGGGGCTCACTGCGCAGTCTCGCCAACGCCATGTTCGTCTGCATGGAGGTAAGCACTACCACTCTCATTTATTTTGTTTTTCGTAGGTCACTCGATTTCCAGCATTGGCAGTGATTACACAAAAAATTTCAATTATTAGCTTCTTTTACCCTGTTCTTTTTTCTGTCCTGTTCTTTTTCTGGACAATCTGTAGACCATAGGTTCTCCGTCTTTATATACCGACCATCCCGTTTTGAGAAAAAAATTTCTCACTACACTCATTTTCTTTTTTCTTTTTTTTAAAAAAACATGTATATTCCCCTTCTTGTAATAAATAATGTAACCCATAGTGCTCCAAGTTTTTTGGCTCGTAACCGACTTTATGAAACAATGATAGGATGTCGCCAGTCTTAGGAGAAATGTACATTATTCAAACAAAAACATTTTTTTATATTAGCTTATTAAAAATATTAACAATATTAGTGTACTATTCACAGTTTGACTAACAAGTAAATGTTACGAAAAATTATTAATTAAAGGGCTGAGCTTGGCGAAATGACACTAATTTTTCGATAATTGAGGCCTTATTTGTCAATCTTAAATCACCTCGTTCCTTTACTGAGAGTATGTTCCTTATCTTAGCTAATAAACTGTTGAGTCCACTAAATCCTCTTTTTTCTCGGAATGCAACTAAAAACTTCTATGAGACAACCTTTAAAGCCTCGTAATACTGGAGAACAGAGGCTCGCGGTTGGTCGATAATGCCCCCTAAATTTGCCTTGTACCAGAAACATCATTGCCGCCCCCGTAGAGAACCTCTCATGTAGACGAAACCACTCGTGTGTCTGAGTATTGTAGCTTCACCATTTGTTGCAAATACAGGATCCAAATCTCGTGTTTCTTGCTTGTATAAATTCGAGGTTTCAAGCACTTGAGTTTTAAACTTAAAAACGCATTGAAATTGAGTGCCAATCACAGAAAGTGTCGCGGCTTCAACCGACTTAATATGGATATATTTGTTGACGGAAACTCTGCAGTTATAGCTTAATGTTCGAAAATTTAGTCACACGTTACTGTGCTTTAAGGACAGCTTCCTTTGAGGGCCATTAACAATGATCTCAGTAATAAACAATTTTTCAGATAAATTTGGAATCAAATATATTCTCGCTTGTGTTTTTACCCACTAATTTAAAAGAAAAAAAATCGAAATAAAATTTAAAAACATCGTCTGCACTTTTGTCATTCGAGGTAGTACTTTTTTATTTTTTATCTAACAGAAAACACGTCAAAGTATTCGTAATTACAAAATAATCCATTATACCGTTCAACTTATTACAACGCAGGTCAAAGATAATCTTATTGAGATTATAGTCATTATCAGTGTAAAAGAATAAACCTAAAAGCAGGTGATTAAAAATTGAGGATCTTTGTTTCATATACAATATTTAAGTGACTGACCATCGTTTTGCATTAAAGATTTTTCAGGAATCTTACGTTGTTATTATTCGAATCCCAAGCTCGGAAACACTAAAGCGTTAATAGCGAGACTAAATTTTATACCAGCAATATCCTCTCTCCATATCCTTGTTTTTCTGACTGTCAGTTCAAAGTCAGTAACATATACTGGTATACCAATTTTCTCTCATCCCGTAAACTTCCTAACAACGGGACAGGATTCAAAGCGATGCATAAACACCATTGGCGAAAGCCATTAAAGTTTTAGAGAGTTGGAGATTCTCCACAAAAGATACATTTGCCATCTCATGGTCATTCCTTTTGATTTCTGAACTCAAATAAGCACCATTTGAAAGTATGAAAGGTGGTACAGCGCTCTGAGCATTCAGCTTTTGATTCTGTGCCCTCATACAACACCAGAGTCGTTATTTTCAAGTGTGTCTCTGTTGCAGGCCTCTGACCGCGGCATACAGTCGTCGCTGTACCGCGAGATGGCTCGCGAGCAGATGGCCTACATACTGGGCAGCACGGGCTTCAGCTACGTATGCGGCTTCGGCAGCAGCTACCCTCTCAGCCCACACCACCGCTCCAGGTAACCTAACGGAGTTTACTAGATGACCCTTGTGAAATTTTCGCAAACACGATGTATTATACATTGGTGTTTTGTAATAGGATGAAAGAAGAACCGCCTTATTTATTTCAATTATTTATTTGTTTAATGTATTAGGTACGTAACATAAGTCGACGCCAGTGAAGTAGTTTGTTAATATGTCTGTGATATTGTCGTATATTATTATTTTGTCGCCGATGTTATATTTTATTAACTCCTTTTTCTTTATAATAACATGGGTGGAAATATCGTACAGAATCATTTTTTTAAAGTTCTTGTGGCGAACAATTATAATAATAGTATTTCCTTTACAAACAAACCGAAGAATTATCGTTTATTTCAGCACCTCGCAAAATGCTAACCTCGTCTAGTCGATCACCAGCAAAAACTTTTTCTAGTTGTTTTTCATCTGGTCTCTATAACAACCGATTTTTTTTTCTAAGAGTAATTATTATCTGGATAGTCTGTTATACTATAATATGTGCTACTGTTAAATAGCGGCTTGGCTCTGAACTGTCTCATAAGCGCGACTTCCACAATTATTGTTTTTGCCCTTTAGTGATCAAATTACTAAAAATTTCGTTCTTAATTTGTAATTTTGCCTAAGTGGAGACCTTAATCTTTTGTATGATACCTCATTTATCGATTTCGATTAGGTTTCAAGGGAGATAAATGGCTCGTAAAAAAAGCACATTATGGAAATAATAGTAGTTTTGCCCTTTACGTGTCGAATTCCGAAAAATTCCTTTCTTATGATATAATGTGACCAAATCAGATACCGTAATCTTTAAAGTGATACCTCATTTAAAGATTTATGTTAGATATTATGGGAGATAATTGACGCATAATAAAAATACGTCACGGAAATAATGATAATTTTGATCTTTAATGGTCGAATTCCGAAAAATTCCTTTCTTACAATATGATGTGGCCAAAGCGGTAACGTTACTCTTTAAAATGATACCTCTTTTATCTATATCGGATAGCTACAAAGGGAGATAAATGGCTCGAGTCACAAAAACGCGTTGTGGAAATATTGATACTTTTTTCCTTTAATGGGCGAATTTCGAAAAATTTCTTTCTTAACATATGGTGTTACAAAAACGGAGATCTCAGTCTTTAAAATGATACTTCATTTATCGATTTTGGTTAGGTATCCAGGGAGCTAAATGGATCGTGACACAAAAAAAAAAAAACATTTTAAAAATATTGACATTTTTGTCCTTTAAGGGTCGAATTTGAAAAAAATTACTTTCTTAAAATATGATATGAAGAAAGCGGATACCTTAATCTTTAAAATGATACGTCATCTATCGATTTCGGTTACGTATGAAGGGAGATAATGGCTTTCGAAAAAAAAAAAAAAAAAAACCTTAGAGAAATAATATGTAAATGATAAGGAACGTATTCTCCGGGGCCCATGGAATTATTAATCATCGGCATTCACCGTAGACATGGCAATCGATGATTTTCGATGTTGTACAAAAACTGATAAAATTATGCCAGTACTTCTAGAAGATAATCGAAGTATGAATGGTCATCTAATTGTTTTATGGATGAATAGTCTATCACCTATTTCTCTGAAAGCATTGGTACCCTGTCTCAGCCGACCTTCAATAAGAGAACGCATAAGTATTTGCCACTGTCTGTATTAAATTCACTTACAGATTTTCTGGTGTTAATTGTTCTAATGAATGAGTGTATTGATGGGTTGAAGTCGGAAGTTAGATTGTTTGAAGATGATATAATGTTCTACAGGGCGTTCGCCGGGAAACGCAACCCACTGTTAGCGCTACAAGGAAGAAACTGCTCCCGGCGAGCGAGCGGTCAGTTTCCGGCATTGTTCGACCGTCGGCCGCGGACTATTTCATAATAATTACGCTTCATAAACTTCATAAACTTGTATGTGCTAAGCATTTAAATGTGACGTAATTCATTAGCTTACCTTATAAAAGATGCTGGAAGTGTTGACCCTCTTGTGTAATGCACATTTCACATCTTCTGAACATATTTCGAGACACACGCTGCCCTAACTGACTTAATGATTTTTTGGGTGACTGTTCTAGTCGAAAAGCGATATCGTCAATTTTCTCCTCTGTGAGAATACGGTTGACCGACAGTCTCTTTTTGTTAAAAAACGAACCCGTTTCTCTTACTTTTTTAACCAGACGCAGAATTGTTGATTTAGCTGGCAGTAAAGCGCCAGGAAATTCGCGACGAAATTTACTGCGACACTTTTTAAACGACTTCTTCTTCACATATGTATCGTAGAGAAACATTCTTTGTTGCAAACTGTAACGTACCATAATTTTACTCACACTCAAACACGGTACAGATTAATAACAGTATGAAGACCCAAACCAGCCAAACCGCAAAGAAACGTTTATTCACAACACTGATTAATAAGAGACTGAAGTCACAAACTATCTAAAATGCAAAGAAACCGTTCTTAACAATGTAAGGGTCACTGCACTGCACTGTTGGGGCAGCGGAGGTGTTAAACAGTGCGGTGATTCACGGTGCCGTGTGGCGGAAACTGCTGGCGCGACTGACCGAGCAAGTTGCCGACGGCAACAGACTGGGAGGGTAGCGTTTTCCGGCGAACGCCCTGTATAATAAGATTAAAACCGGATAGAACCGTGAACAGCTACAAGAAGATCTGAACAGGATATCTTGCAAGAGTAGTTAAACATGGAATGAAAATAAATGCCAAGAAGAGTCAGCTTATTAGGTATACGGATAAAATGATAATAATAAGATTTTCTATTAATTTAGAGTAGCGAGTGTTGAAGATCTTGACCGTAAATATCTTGGCGTAACTTTTGATTATAAACTCTATTGGGCAATAAATATTGGACAGGTAGTTGGAGGAGGTTTCAAAGTCCTTCATTTATCGGAGAATGTGACGAGGGGATGATCCAGAGAAT
The DNA here is from genome assembly GCA_031002005.1 of Vandiemenella viatica. Taxonomy (NCBI): domain Eukaryota; kingdom Metazoa; phylum Arthropoda; class Insecta; order Orthoptera; family Morabidae; genus Vandiemenella; species Vandiemenella viatica. The sequence continues at coordinate 25,729,981 of JARYHS010011408.1, forward strand.
TGATAGAATTTAGTTACAAAACCATGGTCAGACGACTGGAAATATCGTGGCATAACTTTTGATAGTAAACTAAGTTGAGCAGTAAACATTGGGAAGGTTATAAGGAGAAGTTTCATAGTTCATTTATCTGAGAGTGTGACGAGGGTATATTCCAGAGAAGTGAGGAAATTGGGTAACTCATCCGTGGTCAGATGAATGCTAGAATACGTGGGGTGGTGTGGGACACACATTATGGGTGTAAAATACAGGAGTAGAAGGTGGATACAAAGGAAAGGATCTAGATTTGTTTGGGGAATTACCGCAGAATGCAATCGAATAACTGACACGATGAAGGAGCTGGGTTGGGAGTCAATGGAAGACAGAAGCCTGGTGAAGAGACTGCTTTGCTTGTTCAAGGCTGGTAATAGCGATAATGCATGGATTAATATTAGTAGAGTGAGTAGGAATTGTACTTGGATGGTAAGAGATGACCATAATCGTGCACTTGAATTTAGGCGAAAAGGATTGGAAAAGTTTTCTTTTGTAGTTTAAATTAAATTTGTAAGTTGGATCAAACTTGTAGGTAAAATAAAAGTGAAATAATTCCATTGCTGGACTGTGTCACTAAACCCTCCTTCAGAAACGTGTTTTAGGTATTCTTGTCGTGATCTGGTGTGCTGGGTTTCAGCTCGTGCCCCGACCCCCCGGCAACATGCGACTGGAACACCTTCAACGGCGCCCAGGTGAACGCCCACGTGCTGAACGGAGGACTCGTCGGCGGACCCGGAGCCAACGACGACTACACAGACACAAGGAACGACGCCCAACACAACGAGGTGGCCCTCGACTACAATGCCGCCTTCCAGGGACTCCTCGCCGCGCTGCTGCAATACGGTCTCTGAGCTCCAGGCAACCCGACCGCTGTACATAATATCTCTGGCACAATAAACGGTTCTGCAACGTAACTGTGACTGCTTCACTTATAGACTTACTCCTGTCTGACCTCTTCACTCATCACAAGAAATTCCCTATACGAAATCGTAGTGAATCTACAATTCCCATGCTGTGACTCTATTACTACCAAGTTCAATGTTATCTGCAGGATCAGCAGCTCTAGAGATCATTGGTAGCCACTTGAAATATATCAAAGTTGAAGATGCATCGGTCATCAGGCCTCCGATAGAATTTTAATTTTAGTTGGTACATGAATTTAGAGTTGTCTTACGACAAAACGCTTTGGTTATTTTGGCGAAGTAATATTTCAAGTAATTTTTAATTAAAGACACGATTCACTATGACTGACTAATAAATAGTAGCGGAATGTTGGTGACCTCTACAGGATAGCTAGCTGGGTTGGTCAACATGCAATAAAATGCCAAGAAGATTCAGCTTATTAGGTAGACAGATGGAGAACTAAAGGTTGTTGATGATTATTTCAACTGTTTGTTGAAGACTTCAAATGTAAATACATAACATTTGATAACAAACTCAACTGGGCAGGACACGTTGACCATGTGGTAGGAAAAGGTTTCAAAGTCCGTCCTGGAGAGAGCGATGAGGCGATGTGCCGGAGAAGAAAGGGAATTGGGTTACAAAAGTTTAGTCAGACGATTACTTGAATATGGAGGTGTAGTATAGGACCCACCATAATACAGGAGTTGTTGGATGGGGGTGTAAAGAAGGGCTGCTGGATTTGCCTCTGGAAATCACAGCAGAACTCAATCAGTAACCGATATGATAAAGGAGCTGGAATGGGATTTACTGGAACACAGTAGGAGAATGAAGAGTCACGGGAATGTAAACAATTTGACAATAAATTTGGCCGCCGCTGAATAATTTTATCACTCTTATTTTGCACAATCTGACATCAATGTCATCCTAAGAAACAGTAACGCAATATTGGTTTGCCAGTATTGCATTACTGTGTCCTGGGATGCCATTGATGTCAGATTGTGCAAAATAAGAGTGATAGAATTTTTGAGCGGCGGCCAAATTTACTGTCAAAATGTGTACAGGGTGTATACTAGTGATGAGGCGTGAACGATACTGGTGTAAGAATTAAGAGGGGCGCATGGAAGGGATAACATGACTATGACCACAAGTTGGAACTCGATTTCAGGCACAAGGGTGCGGGAATATTTTCTTTCGTACGTAAGGAGGTCAAGGATTGAGATAATTTACCAAGAGAAATGATGAATAATATACCAAAAATGTGAAGGAATTTAAAGATGAAATTTGTTGCGGGCAAAAGTAGCCGGGTACAAGAAAGGATGAAAAAAGGATATGTGGGGAAATTGCCGCCTAACGTGTGCTCAATCGCAATTAAATTAAAAATGTAGAAGATTTGTGTCTGCAAACAAAATTTATTTGATAAAGAGTATTCACAGTTTACACTAATGATAATAGAAATGCCAAAATCGTAAAGTTGGGAATTTATTTCTATCTATCTGTCCACGCATTACGCAGAAACTAATGGACGGATTTCGACTAAATTGCACATAGTTGCAGCTTCTGACATTAGTTGTAAAATGGGATACGTTTTATCTCGCTTATAAACGTAGTTCCCAATGATGCAGAGGTCAGAACTGACAATTTTGAAAATTTGTACTGTCTGTCCAATCATGAAGCAAAAACTAATGGACGGATTTTAACAAAACTGGACACAGTATAATAGGTTATGCTCTGAAGTAAAATATGTGATACTATTAATTCCGATAAGTTACCGAGCAAACAACCGATTTTTTTTTTTTTTTTTGCTTATGTTTTTACGCTTCGTCGATGTCGATGTCATTAGAGGCGGGATAGGGGATAGGACTGGGGAAAAGAAACGGGAAGGAAAACCGCTCACCCACCACGCTCAGTGAACGCATTTCAACCGTACTCCACTTACTATAACCTATGTCATCAAGTACCATATAGGACATTTTTTTCCGATTAGTACAGGGCGTTCGCCGGGAAACGCAACCCTCCCAGTCTGTTGCCGTCGGCAACTTGCTCGGTCAGCGGGGCCAGCGGTTCCCGCCACACGATACCGTGAATCACCGCACTGTTTAACACCTCCGCTGCCCCAACAGTGCAGTGCAGTGACCCTTACATGGTTAAGAACGGTTTCTTTGCATTGTAGCTAGTTTGTGACTTCAGTCTCTTATTAATCAGTGTTGTGAATAAACGTTTCTTTGCGGTTTGGCTGGTTTAGGGCTTCATACTCTTACTAATCTGTACCGTGTTTGAGTGTGAGTAAAATTATGGTACGTTACAGTTTGCAACAAAGAATGTTTCTCTACGATACATATGTGAAGAAGAAGTCGTTTAAAAAGTGTCGCAGTAAATTTCGTCGCGAATATCCTGGCGCTTTACTGCCAGCTAAATCAACAATTCTGCGCCTGGTTAAAAAAGTAAGAGAAACGGGTTCATTTTTTAACAAAAAGAGACTGTCGGTCAACCGTATTCTCACAGAGGAGAAAATTGACGATATCGCTTTTCGACTAGAACAGTCACCCAAAAAATCATTAAGTCAGTTAGGGCAGCAGGCAGGCGTATCTAAGACGTCAGCTTGGAAAGTAACAAAGCTAGTTCACTTAAAGCCGTACAAAACAATTGTGGTGCATAAAATTACAGAAATAGACCAGGGGCCTAGGATTAGATTTTGCAACTGGTACCTGCAGGGTGTCCACGATGGCACTGTTGATCCGCAACTGACGTTTTTCTCTGATGAGGCCTGGTTTCATCTGAGTGGTTATGTTAACGCTCAAAACAGTCGACACTGGAGTTCAGAAAAACCAAATACTCTACTCCAACTGCCATTGCATGACTTAAAAGTGGGTGTTTGGTGTGCGATTAGTGCTTCGAGAATCATAGGTCCAATTTTCTTCCGTGAAACTCTTACTTCCGCAAGATATATCGAAAATATTGTGAAACCGTTTTTCGAGAAACTTACTGAAGAAGAAAAATTGTACGGCTATTTTCAACAGGATGGGGCGACAGCTCACACCGCTAGAAATTCGCTTGCTGCACTTGACGAAGTGTTTTATGATCGTGTAATCAGCCGTGGGTTGTGGCCCGCCAGATCACCGGATTTAAACCCTTGTGACTTCTACCTTTGGGGTAAACTTAAGGGTAAGGTGTACGAAGGAAATCCTCACACATTGGAAGAACTTGATGAAAAAATCTATCAAGTAATAATGTCCATTGACAAAGGTGAAATCCAGCGTGTGTCTCGAAATATGTTCAGAAGATGTGAAATGTGCATTACACAAGAGGGTCAACACTTCCAGCATCTTTTATAAGGTAAGCTAATGAATTACGACACATTTAAATGCTTAGCACATACAAGTTTATGAAGCGTAATTATTGTGAAATAGTCCGCGGCCGACGGTCGAACAATGCCGGAAGCTGATCGCTCGCTCGCCGGGAGCAGTTTCTTCCTTGTAGCGCTAACAGTGGGTTGCGTTTCCCGGCGAACGCCCTGTACTACATTTCATCCGATTCAGAGGACATAACTGTAAAATTTTGATATTTTTGTACGTGGGTGCACAAATCAAGCATAAACCAACCATTTCAATGAGACTATTCATACTGACGCCTTACGTGATAGATTACATTATGTATCGATGAGACGACGACGCACTAAAAAATAAAATAACCTCCATTAATTTAATTGTTCCGTATTATAATCTTTTGTTGTTGTTGTTGTCCTTAGTGTCTCGACTGGTTTTATGGAAACCTCCATTTCTTCCTATCTTGCGCTAACCTGTTCATCTCAGCATACGCCCTACAACCCATATCCTGCGTCATAATTTCCCTCTTACTCTACCTTTCTTACCTTCGACTGTTCCATCACTTACTGTCTGACGCGAGCCTTCTCGCATAAAATCGAATGCACAATACAATTAGTGTTGTCAAAGGTATTGGCACAGCAATATATAATAGTTACAGTTTATGAACCGTTGGAAATTAATTGATTTCTATACGTGATAAAGAATCATTACATAGTTCATGCACCATTGTTCAAAAATAAATTATGTCAAATCACGTCGTACGTAATTATGTAGATTTTTGTTTTATTATCAAGCTCCATTTGTTAATATTTATCCCAGGTGTTGATTAATCAAAAAACTCATGTCACATTTTTGCAAAATAATGATAGTAATTAGCAAGGCGGAGGAAAACCGACCGAGACCTTGTTTGGTCTACGTGACCGAAACCAGAGGCACTGTTAGTGCTAAATGATTATCCTAACTACTAATCTAACTGTTCCTAATTAAGTCGCTAGTTACAGCGTCCATTATCTTCCGCATACAATGCCATAACGGCCAGTAAAATTCTTATCGGAATTCCTGTAAGGCTGCAAGCGATCATGTCACCACGCACTGTGTAGTACTAACGAGAATGTGTCGTGACCAGTTCATGTGGAAAACAAATACCAATAGATTTCGCTTTTAGGTCGAAGTCTGTCCCCATCCACTCATAAAGAATGCAAACGTCCGAAGGTAGAAGACAGGAGCACAAACATATAAGCAAAACTATCAATTTATTACTAAAACGAGCAAACTGTTTACGATATTGTGTACGGAACAGGACTGAGTGATTGGTTCGGTTGCCCAGCTAGAAAAATTTAATACTTCATTCGGTCAGTAAGATTAGTCTTCTACTTAATCTAACTGACAGCAACAAACAGGCTTTGGAACATTAGACAAAAAGAAATTATTATTTTCTTGAAAGGTGTTGATCTATGATTACTAACAATGATTTTTAATTGCTTCCAGAAATTAAGAAAAATCAAACAATAATCAAATCTCAAAGTTTACGTTGAATTTAGTCAAAATAACGTTTCAGAATAATACAAACCGGTCTGTAGGTATAAAACCACTTGCCATTTTTTTTAACCTTTATAGGTTTCATTAATTTTCCTGGCTTCCTAAGCTGAAACCCCGTATCACAACAGGTAAGAAATTGGGAGAGTCTGTATTAGTCTCTTACAAACAAATGTCAATCTCCCGTTTGCACGGATGAGGCTCTGGAGACTGAACGATTTCCGCTACAGGATGTCACCCACTGCTTGCCAACGGCCTTCTAAAAGGAAGGAGAAGATCGGGCAGTGGTCTAGGGCACCCTCTTGCCCTCGGGTTTGGAGACAGCTATAAACGTGGATGAATCAGAAATGGTAGTGGGTACGGGTATGCAGAATGCTGTGGGAGGTCATTGCAGTAGAAACCCAAAGGTGTTTTGAGACCATTTATTCCTCTCAGATTACATATTGAAGGATGGTTCTTTTCCTTAGGTAAAATATAAAGAAGGTACAATAGTACCGCAATTTAATCTCCTATGTCAGCAGACATTCAAATCAGATATGGAAATACCTTTTCGCACAAATACTCACAGTCTGGCGCTTTCAGCGTGCGAGAAAAATTTAAACATTCTCAAGACGATCCAATAAACCTCCCCGGAAATAAAATTGAGAAATGTCCAAAAACGCTTTTCTATAGACGCCATATCTGAACAGGATAATACAATATTGCAGAATTATTGACAAATGAGATTATTCAAAATGAAAAATAATAACGTTTTTACCAACTTAAAACTGTCTTCAGAAACACTAATCAACAATCTATGTAAAAATAAATACAAATAAATATTTTTTACGAAGCACTCCCATGATTAGACAATACTGAATGACGTATTATTATTATCATTCTTACTAAGAGCTATTGGTTGACTTCAATAGCTGTCTATTCTTTAAAAAGTCGTAAAAGAAAATAAGGAGTATTAGTAAGGATGATGATAATAATAATAATACGATATTCAACCTAAACCGTAATTGAATGTTCTAGTAAGCACAATCTGTTGATATGAGTGTTTGACGAAAATTATTTTTCAATGTTTCGTGGTTTTTAAATAGATTCTTGAGCGGTGTTTCAAAAGTAGATTTTTTTTTTCGCAAACAGTTTATTACTGACAAAGGCTAATATGGGACCACCAGTCAGGACTCAGGATTGTGTCAGATGAGACTAACAGACCGTCAGTGGTTTTGCTGTACCAGGCTGTCGTGAAGTCACATCTTCCATTTACGACTGTTTGGCATCAACACGCCTCTTATCGGGACTAGATAAAACTAATGATAAACTGATACGCGTGTTTTCTGAAATAACGAAGTCAGAATTTCCAATGACTTTCGATTGATGTCCTCGAGCCACTCTTAAGCCAGAAACTTCTATCTCAAACTTCACTCAAAACAAGACTAGTATACGAACGCCACTGTGTTGTAAATGATAACACCAACTCAAGAGAGGGTAGCTATTCAAATTTACTGACTTTTGTTGAGTAATTGACACTGTCGTGTCATCAGACAAGAATGAGCATAGGAAGTGAATCTCTTTTATATATATATACTAGCAGTTACCCGCGACTTCGTCCGCGTTGAAAAGTGTTGTA